>PVKM010005826.1:0-46437 GCA_004027735.1 Carollia perspicillata | reverse complement strand
CACACAGGCCCTTGTAGACTATTAAAAAGGGTGAATTTTGTCCTCAAGCAATAGGAAATCACAGAAGGTTTTTAAGTATAGGAGTGAGAAATAACACGATCAGATTCATCTTAAAAAGACCCCTTGGGACTGCAACGTGGAGAGACCACTGGGGGGGGGAGTACAGTAAATGTGGGGAGGGGAGGTGGGGGCCCAGGCGGAGATGAGAGGAATGGAGGAAAGGGGAGAGATCAAAACCTAGTTGGAAGGTACAACCTCACCATCTCATTTAATCCCCAATCACCTTGTGAGGAAAAGTATTGATTGCCTTCACTGTGCAAACAGAGGAATGAAACCCAGATCCCGGGTAAGACAGAATATCAATTGTGGTTACCAGGAGATGACACGCAAAGCCACAGACAGCCAGGCTTTCTGGCTCCAGACCTGAACCTCTGCATTTCCAAACAGCTGCCCTCAGAAGGCAGCAAATGACTCTTCATGCGAAATGATTTTTTACAGCAGACTGTGTAGTCAACACATACAAAGTGTTTTTACACATTGATTTTACATTTAACTAAATTGTATGTTGAATAAACTGCAGAACAGTTTTTCCCATTATCTTTCTCAGCACAATGCATAAATATTCAAGAATGAAATATGGAAAATAAGAAAAGGAAAAGAGGAGACCAAGTCTATGTAAAATGTCATATGAATATTTTCCTTTAATCTACAAAGTTAAACACAAAGTGATTATGGTTATTTCCTATCTCCTCCTGTGGCGGAGGAACCAGCTGACACACCTGTTTGGAATTCAGTAGTAAACATGTACCAGACAGCCATTTGGAAGTTGCTATTATCAGCAGGTTCCAACTTTGCACATTTAGGAAAAAACTAAGATCTCTTTGGAGAGTTATCAATTGTTAAAATTATCTGCATTATAAAGTAGATTAATGACTGTTAGTGACTACCCACAGAATCTAACAGGGATGTGGCTTTCTGGTTAGTTCTTGTGAAGACAAGTATGTCTTAAACAAAAGGGAAATAATTTTCACGTTGGGAAAACCTCAACTGTAATTGTTCTTATGGTTAAACCAGCTTTGGGGTCTTTAGTGCCTTTACTGAACTAACATGAAACGGAAAGCAAAAAGGGGGTGCACAATTTTGTTCTAGGCTTTTTTTATTTACTATTTCCCTCTCATTTCTCCACTATATTGCATTTATTCATTTGTTCACTCATGCATTCATTCATCAACTGTTTTCAAACACCATCTGAAGTGCTATAGAGCATACAGATAAATGGAATTAAAAATTGAAAATTATCTGGAAGACACTGCACTCCCATAAAGGAATAAGAAATGCACCTTGACACGTGTAACATGGGGTAGAAGACATAAGTACCCAAGACAAGTACAAAGTACTTCAATATTGACAAGTAGGAAAGTCACTGCTAGCCAGGGAGATGGGGGAAATCTTAATGGTGGCAATAAAAGCTTAAGCTGGAAACTGAAACACGGTCTGGCCTTCAATGACTGTTTCTGAAATCTGAATTAATGCTGGTATGTTTGGTACACAAGGAGACGATGACAATAAAACTCTGAGGTTGGCTCATGCTCAACTGTCCCCAGTGCCTGAGTGCTCCGAACCTCAGAGCAGCTGCAGAAAAACACAGTACCAGACCGCATGCCATTCTTCCACTGTTCTTCGCGGCTCAGTTTGCCTACGTGCCCTGGGTCAAAAGGGCTTCTTACATGGCTCTCGTGAGCAGCATGTATTCTGCTCCTGTCTCCTCCACCCTTCCTGCAAGCTGCCTTCACCTTCCTATTTAGAAGTCAAATCTAACTGCTGGAGAGGATGCGGAGCAACCAGAGGGCTCACGTATCGTTGGCGGGAATCTAAAGTGGGGCCCCTACTTTGCAAAAACCTTTGGCAGTTTCTTGTAAGATTAAACATGTATCAACCCTTTGATCCAGAAATTTTACCCCTAATTATTTATCTAGGATAACTGATAACATATGCCCATAAAAAAAGGCTTATACAGGAGAAAACATAAATAAATTATGGTATATTCATGAAATGGAACACTACTAAGCAATAAAAAATAATCACTGTTACATGCAACAAAAAAGAATGTTTAAAAATATATTGACCAAAATAAGACAGACATTAAAAAGTGCATGCTGTGTAATTCCATTAATATGAAGTGCCAGAATAGGCAACGTGAACCTATTACAAAAAAAGTGTGAACAGTGGTTACCTGGAAGCAGGGGAGAAGGGAGTTATTAACTGGAAAAGGACCCACAAAAATTCTGGGGATGGAAATATTCTGTAACTTGAGAAAGCTATGGGTTACACGGGTGTATCCATTTGTTGAAACTGTACCATTAAGGTTTGTGCCCCACAATGGATATAAATTTTATCTTAAAAAATAAATTTAAAATAAGGGAGGTGGGGGTATACAAAAAGGAAGCATGCCAGAATGTTGATAATTGTTGAAGCTGAGCACTGGGTACAAGGGAGTTCATTGTACTATCCACTTACTTAGTATATATTTGAACTTGTCTATAATACAAATATTTGAGGGGTTAAAAACCAGCAAATAAAATGCATTACATACGTATATAAACACAGGGTAGGGACAAAAGGAGGTTTACGGTTGTGAGTATGCAAAACACAGAGTTATTTCTTATATTTGATTTATTAAGTACTGTATTATTTTCCATACAAACAATGTAAACCTCCTTTTGCCCCACACTGTATATATAAATGACACCACCCACACCCTACCTACAGAGATGATGTATAAATCTACCCTGACATGACCTAGGGACTGCCTGAGATTTTTACCTCTATATTTATGCCGTGTAAATGGCCAAAATTTTCTTTAGCCATGTCTCTACAGTTCTTTCTATGTGATATTAAGACTCCTCCTATGAAGGGGTGAAGTCTATTCTGCACCTCTGGATTCTGGACTGGACTTATGTCTTGCTTTGGCTAAGAGAATGATGAAATCACTTTCTCAGAATTAGGGTGGGCTGTAAATACAATTATGTGTATCCCTATAAGAGACAAAAGAAAAAAGGTAAGACACAGAGCACATGGAGGAGAAGGCCCAGTAAAGTCAGAGGCAGAGAGAGACTGGAGTGACAAGACTACAAGCCAAGAACACCACGGGTTGCCAGAAGTTACCAAAAGCTAGGAGGGAGGCATGCAATCGATTCTCCCTCAGAACCTCCAGAGGGAACCAGACCTGTTCACACCGTGCTTTTGGACTTCTGTCCTAGATAACTGGGAGAGAATGCGTTATTATTGCTGTGGAAGATCCAGCTTGTTGTAATTGGTTACAGCAGACCCAGGAAACCAATGCACAGCACAGAGCAGAACAGGCATCCAGCTAAGCCCAGCACCAAACTGACAATCCCCAGAGTCATGATCTCCATGAACATTTGTTACTTCAAGCTAGTAAATTTTGAGGTGGTTTGTTACACAGCAAAGCTAATTAACACAGTCGACCTCCCAAGTGCCAACTCCTCTTTCAAAAACTGTCTCTTCCACAGTCAATCTTCTTACCTTCAGATAAAACAGACCACCCCACTACACCTACTAAATAATACTTCTGTAATAGTACCTATAAAATGTTAGAGTATTTTTTTTATTTTTTTGCATGTTTGTCATCTTTGACCAGGCTGTAAACTCCCTCAGGGCAGGGATTATATAACGTTGAATTTGTATCCCTGAATGCCAGGGACAATGACTTCATCTACATGAAGTTTTCCAAAAGAATTCCTTCTAAATTCATCATTATCTATAATACCTACTTATAAGCAAAGAAGAAACACCACAACAGTCCATGTACCAATCAATAATTACAGACTATCAAGTCAAAGAGGAAGACCTCTGAAATTGCCCATAACACTTCAAATGGAACATGTGAGATCAATATAAAATGTATTCAACTTTATTTACACTTATCTAATATGCCTTCCTTAATCCTTTTAATCATCAAATAATAAGGCAATGACAAAAGGAATCAGAAGACTGAGTATGCAGGTGGCAGCTCTCGCCTGGCACTGTGCCTTGAGTGTATAAATGCCAAGAAGGCTAGTATGCAAATATATTTTCTCCCAAGGAAAAGAAGAAAGTTTTCTCCAGTAGACATTCAAGGCAATGAATCTCTCCATAAATAAAACTAGACGCTGGGATCCTTCCCTGATGTATGAAAGAAGACCTGGTTGGGTGCCATCATTTTCTAGTGCATCAAGCCCTTACCGGAATAAGTCAGGCGTTAAGCCAACCACCTGTGTATTTTTAATTTTTAGCACATATGTGTTGAGGTGTTACTTTGCAATTTTTTTTAATAATTACACCTTCTTGGTCCTTTCCTACATGACCATCTCTCAGGCAAAGCTTCCCATCAATACATTTTCACATACGTAGCTCGTGATAAGTACAAAAATCTAGGCACTAGAAAGAATCAAGCATAGAATCTAAGGTTCCTGTTTCTCCATGGGCATTTTTTTTTTTTTTGCCCACCCTTCCACACGGACTTCCAAGGAATCAAAAATGTAAAACGATTTTTAAATTGCAATTTGAGGCTAGTGTAAAAGGTTTTCAGTATGACTGCTCCCCACAACTAGCCCCAATAATCAGGAGCTGGACTGCTTAATGGGAGGGACACGGTCACTAGCATGCCCAAGAAAGGGACAAGGGAAATGGCGCAGCCAAGGCAGCTAATAAAGGTGTCAGAGTAGCAGGAGTTCTGAAAAAAGATGGCGTGGCAAACTGCAGAAACTGCAGAGGTTGCAGTGGGGAGACTGGGTTGAAATTTCTTGCAGTGAAGAAAGGTCTAAGCATCAAGAACTCGGAGGTTAGCCTGTCCTTTGAAAACTAACTCTTCTTATTAGACAAACTAGAAAGTCAACCAACACCATAAGTCTGACAAATTATGCTCACAGACTAAACAAGTAAATCGTTAACCAGAGGGGAAAAAAAAGACGTAACTTCCAGAACTGACTCTTGTACTGGGAAAGCAAAACATGTTTATAAGGCTCTGACTCAGTTTAAACATCTTTCGTCACTAAAGAAATTACTTATTTATTACCTACTGTGTTCAGGCACCATTCCAGATCTAAAGATAAACAGGCAGGTACGCTGGTGGTTTTCCACTGAGAACTGAGAATGCAATGGGCAACACAGGCATGTGAATCAAACAAGAATGCATGCGGCATGCTCTGGTAGATGACAGACAAGGGAGCCAAAGCAACAAAGAGAAAGGACATCACAACCGGAGAGAGAAGTACTTCCCACAGCAGACAACACGAGCAGGGGTGGACGAGAGAGAGAACAGGGCATCCCAGCCAAGTGTCCTCCATGCGAGGGACACACACCCCTCGGAGTCCAGGACACTCGGGCACAGCGTTTTACGAAGGCCAGAGCCACTCCTGCCACAAATCTCTATTGCATATTGAAGACGCACCAGGTGCAGTTCTCAGAGTGAGCCTATCAGGGAAGAAATTCCACAGAAAGCCAGTAAGCTTTTTAGTGTATTTCCATTCTAGTAAGAAGAAAAACACAATGAGCAAGAGAAATCAATATATGGTATGTTCACAGGTGACGGGCTATGAAGACAAAGTTAGCAGGGAAAGTAAGATTCAGACTGGGCCGAGAAGGAAAGGCATGGCTGGCTTGGGTGGTGAGGCTGGGGAGGTGATCCACATAGTTGGAACGGCATGAGCGGAAGTATGAAGAAACATGTGTTCCTATCAGCCAGAGAGTCTACTCCTCCCCATAGAGGATTCAGATGGAAAAGGGGCTGGTGACAAAAATTAAAGGTACAAAGAGACTCTGAAGGTCTTGCAAAGAATCGTGGACCTTACCCTACCAGCAATAGGAAGCCACTGAAACATCCCGGTGAAGGGGAAACAATAAATACATTTTCTCAGTTCTCCGCTGCCTCTATGTGGTACTCACAGAATTGGCCACGCCCCTCCCAACCACTCATTCGATGGGCCATGACGCTGTGTTAAATACAACACACTCACTGTCTTTCATGTCATGAACAGTGACAGAGTTGTGGCTCATGACCAGTCACTCTGGAAAACAGGTGCCTATATCCTGTTCTAGACAACACTAGACACGGCGCTGAGTGACATAATGGATGAACAAAGCTCGGTGGTAACATAGGAAAGGACATTAGGAAATGTCAATCTTTTGAAACCAAGAATGCCTTCATGGGGGACTTGAAAGACTAGGAGAATGTAAACAAAACCAGAAGGGTGAGGAAAGGTATCTCAGGTAGAGGAACGGCACGAGCAGGGGTTGGAGGTACAATATCACCGGCCACTGCAGATGCAGTGGGGCCCCAGCGGGGCAAGAACCTCTTCTGTGCACAAGTTAACTCAGCTGTAGCGGGGTAAACAGCGAGGGACAGGAACTGGGCTTGGGGCGGTGGACACGCAGCACGGTGTCCAGAAGGTGCACGGCAGAAACATGAACCTGAAACCTGTATACTTTATTAACCAGTGTCACTCCAGTAAAGTCAATAAAAAAGAAAAGAAAGAGCTAACTGCAAAAAATGCAAATGTTTCTGGGCCACATTACTTTGCTTTCAAAATTAAAACATCTTTTAATATGACCCATGGGGAAAAATACATTCCTTACTATTTAGATTAACACTGGATTGAATAGGAGAATCTCGGTGGGAAAAATCGGGCACTATTTTCAAGTCACGGAAATGGTAACATAGAGATATTTCTGAGGAAAAGCAATCCGGGCAGCCTACACATCATGCGGTACGCAAGGCAGCTGTGGGAGGAGACGACAGGGACCGAGGGACGAGGCTACAAACGCAAACAGGCCAGACTAGGTCGGCCCCTGAAGGAGTGAGCGCTCTTAGAAACAGGTCTTCCTTACCATGCAATTCCGATCACAGCGTTCTCTGGATCAGGTGGCTCCAATGGTTTCCCATTAAAAACCAAAATCCTCTAAACAAAGCTGTGATCAGACCGCTGCTTCCTTCACCAGGCTCCTCTGGTCACCTCTTCCCCCGCCACCCAACCCTTCTACCCCACTGGCCTTTTCCGGCTCTTTGGGTCTGTTGGTCTCCGTGGCCCTTTGGTGACGGGTATGCTCTTCCGCCCCTCCCTTTAGAAAGGATCTTTGCCTACTCATCCCTCGGATTCCTACTCAACTGTCAGAGAACTCTGCCCCGGCCTCACAAGTCTAGGTAAGGTGCCCTGTTATATGTTCCCAAAGTGCCAGGTACTCTTTTTTCATGGGACTTTCCACTATTGAAATGATATATTTATTTGTGCAATTACGCATTTAATCTTGGTCTCCCCACCACAAGTTCCATGAATTCAGTGACGGTGACCACTTTGCTCATAAATGTACCCAAGAGCCTAGCATAGTACCTGGTACAGAGAGGGAGGCTAATCCCCCCACCCCCCACAGCTGCATTAAATGAAGGAAGCCAAATGAGCCCCTGTTGTGGGGGCCGATCTCCTTGTTGTGGGGCCACCCCACACACTGTAGGATGTGGAGCAGCACCCCTGGCCTGCTCCCGCTAAGCGCGAGACAGAACTCTCCCTCCTCCAGTTAGCACAACCAAAAACATCTACCGGCCCTGCCTAATGTCCCTGGGGGGGTGAACTTGCTCCCCGCTGAGAAATGCTGGCCTAGATGATCACACATCCTGGTGTGTGCAGGAAGGTCCCTGTTCAGGCCTGCTGTCCTGGTAAAATCATTAACAGCACCCCCCTCACTCTCAGAAGCACCCCAGTTCAGAGGATAAATGATGTCGTTTACCCTACTGGATGTGTGTGCATGGGTTCCTTTGCTCCAAAAATGAACTCTTACCTACATAATGATGATGGTCTAGCTCTAATATAATAGAAATGATAATATTAACATTGCTTCAGAAAATACAGTTTAAAAAATCTATATGATAGGCTTTGGAAATAGTGGAAACAGTATAATGACAATGGACAGAAAAAACGTGACAGATCAATACATGATGATAAACTAAACTAAATGTGAGGAAAGAATGAGAGAAAGAAGTCCAAGAAGATTCCTAAGTTTTAGCCTGGGAAGGCGGGGTACAAAACCACCGATCAGATTAGACAGGCAGCAGGAGGGCTGGATTCTGTGGGGCAGACGAGGAGGGGAAGAAGGTAGCAAGCCTGCATTCGAGCACCTCAACACTCGGGCGATACCTGCCCCCGACACACGTGGACACACACGTCCTGCAGCCACACAGGTCTCTGCAGTGACACACTCCGCTCCTCTGGCTCCAGGGACACCGGACCTCGTTGGCTCCTCTGACTACTGCTCAGTTGTCTTCGAGGGCTCTGCTCTCCCCGCCTCCTGATGCTGCAAACCCTGAAACACCACTCACACCTCTCTTCCTCCCCTTCTCTGTTAACTCTCTGAGGAAGCAGTGTTGTTAGCTATTATGTCTGTGCTGACAAATGCCAGTCTCACACCTAGCCTGTGATCTCAGATATCACGTGGCCAGATCGCTTCTGAGTGTTTGCACTTGAATTATATTAATTTACACATGTGAGAGTCTCAAAAGGGTTTTTGCACTCATCTACTTCCATCGGTGGCCCCACCACATTAAATTCGACATGCTGAAAACCAAAGTCTTCTTTCTCATAAACCTGCTCTTGTCTGCTTGTCATCTCTTTCAGTATCACTGCAGTTACCTCGGCACTGGGTTCCAAAGAATGACCCTAATTCTTTCCTAGAGTCATGCCTCTGTAAGTCACTAAATCAAATTACTTACTTGCTTCTGAGTTTCCTCATTTGCAAAATGAAGCAGTTAAACCAGATGATCCAGTGCCCTTCCAGCTCAACTGTAATTAGGATTTTAAGTCTTCAAAAATCTTGGATTCATTCACCACTACCTCAGTCTAGGCTAGTGATTGTCAGTTCCAGGAGAACATGAGAATCTGCTGGGGAAACCGGAAAACCGTCTTTACCTGGTCCTTCTGGGGTCCAGACATGAAAGGTCTTTAAAGACAGCCTGCTCCAGCGATGCTAATGTTGCCAAAACTAAGAATCACAAGACTAAGCCCTCCTTATTGTCACCTACTTTTCCCAGAGGATGAAGTTCAGAACCAGAGAAGTAATGAAGTTAGCCCAAGATTTTACAGCTACTAATGAACCAAGTTCTCTCTGATTCCAAAGCTCATTAATTTCCATTGTACCAAACTCCAACTGGTGCTTAAACTTCCAGTCTAGACCAACTGATGTAATGCTTGCCTTCACGTTGCTTTTAAAGTGTTTTATTTTCTTCCCCCTGTAAGTGTATGGCTGGTGTCTCCAAAAAGGCCATAACTCAGAATTGGAATCTTCTAATTTCCCCCAGAGAAACTATGTCAGGATTGAGGACAGTAAGTCCAAAGTCTTTTTTAAAAAACATCTCTGATTAAGTAGTGATTTGGGTTTGCATTTTCAAAAATCCCAGTGAGAGATCTATTCAGCTTTTGAAAACTGCCACAATAATTTAGGGACACCATCAACTGGTTGACATACAGAATCAGGGTGGCACACAGTTCCGGAGAGGAAAGGAAAATTCCTGAATTCAGAATTATGATGAATGGTGTTTTCCTAGAGCTCTATAAACTCAGGCTACCAAACTTCAGACCTCTAGCAAAAAAAAACAAATCTTGTGAGTAGACACCTTAGTGGTGGTAATTCTGCAGCACAAATGAGTGAAAACAAAGAATTTCAGAAACTCACCAATGTCTATTTTCTCACCTACATTACTCCTGCCTGAAAGTTTAGGCTAATCTTGACAAATCGACCTCTACATTTGTGTTCGTGAGTCTTTCTGAGCAGCTAATCTCTTGATTTGGGCCTTACTTTCTCCTCTAGGAGGGCAGAAGGTTCTGTGGTGAGATGCATCCTCCAACTCCAATCCTTCCTAACTCGATGGCCAGCCTCTCAGCAGACCTTGTGGTCTTCGTGGTCTTCGTGGGGCACACAGGTAGCTGCCCGAGCTGCCGAGAGCAGCAACCAACAGCATCCTGCCTACCCCACCTTCACCAGTCAGAAGATGAAGTGTACTCGCTTGTGTATCTTCGGTTCCCACCTCTCTGCACACGTATCTCCAATGAACAAACACATGTTAGTTTATTACCACCCGGCTTTTAACTTTTTCTTCAGTCCACGATGGAGGCCATTTTGCAGACTTGCTAACGATGTCAACTGGTTTGTTTTAGAACTTCATTTTTGTACAGTATCGAGGGATAACATTGCAACAGAATATAAGATAAATTCAATAGCTACAAAGGGTTTTATTACAGTACAAATCTATCTCCTTTTTATAGGCCTACAGAACTTACCTACATGCAATCACATTTAACAGTAAACAAATCACCTAAATCTACTGGAACTGAGCCAAAGGCAGTAGCGTCTTTAGGCTGTAAAAGTACCTACAGCTAAGGAATCACTGCTTAACAAATATACCCACAAATTCAACAGATAAGGCAAAGATTGTGCTCCTAACCTGGACAGCCCATTTTCAAAACACATTTCAGTACCAATAGGGAATTTTAAAAAATTCTACATGGTCTCTGATAAGCCATCAATAGTAGCAGACCACACAAGGCACATGCCCTTTTAAGTGGGAAATGAGAACAGCTTTTATAGTTACTGAGAATTTCTGCTACCACTATTACTGCAGACTGCAAATTCCTTAGGGTTCAAATGACCTCAGGATTTTGCCATCATTTAAAATCCAATAAACACACCACAGGAAGAAGGGGGGAAAATCCTAATTTTGCTACCACACATACACAGCTAAGTGGTATTTTAAAAGCAAATATACGTTACAAGCTGAAAACTATACTATACTGTGGTAATCAGTGAATTGCTTGTCATTCAATCAAATTGTTTTGTGTTCTTGCTTTTGTTTTTAATTATGTCATTTAAGAACATAACTCTTAAAGGTAGTAGCTTTGTGGGAGGACCCCTCACAGATACTCACTGCTATGATGTCCCTGCAAATATCATCTCATTCAGTAGAGTGTCCACAGAATTTGCTATTTCATACAGGCTGAAATATTTTATTTTGTGCTGTTTTTACTATATATCATGCTAGAGTCACAGGAACAGTGAATTTCAAGGAGCATTTCAATGCTTAAAATATGTAACAAATTACTCTGGCATCTAAAAAACCTAACTGTGAAAGCAACCCCTACACACATGTGGAATGAATTTGCAAAAGCTATCTTTTACTGGATTCTAGGTAGTAACAATGGCACATGCTTTTCGTATGTCTTCTCTTACAAAACAAATTTTTCACAACATAACCTTTCAAGAAATCAAAATGCTTCGGATACTTTCCATCACACACTGTCAATCTAGTAACTCAAACGTGTGGCTTACAGGATTTAGTACAACCACTTCAGATTGCTATCAAAAGAAAGCATTCATCATCTTCCCCCCACCCATACAGTTTAGTGATGGTAAAAAAGACCCTTACATTTGAAATCCTAAAGTTCCTTGTTTTCCTTCCCCTAGGAAAGGAAATGGGAGGGATGGAACATGGGAGGTTTCCCTGATGCTAACAGAAGATAAATTTAGTGTTTGGAAGAAAACATGGCTTCAGTAGTGTATGGCCTTGACTAGAGATTGACAGTCATTAGATAAAGTACTTTGTCTTTTAAAATAAACAATCTTCTACCATTCTCAAGTTCCTTCACTTAATGTGATACTTCTGAATTAATGTAATGCTTTTCATTAAAAAGCATCTGTCCCTTTAAAATGAATTACTTCACCATGAAATGATGAAGACTAATGAGAATGCTAATGAGTCTATACTATACTGTATTAAGCAATAAGATCCCTAAAAATCACCAGCCTCTCTTCTCTCTTCTCTCCTGGTACTCCAGATAGAGGGGGAAAGTCGACCCTTTCCTTGTCTTCCACTTTTCTGGCATTAGACAAGGACAAGGAGGAACCTTGTTAGATTCCCTTTGACCTTTCCTGCATTATGATCATTCTTTGGTTAAGAAGCAATATTAACACACACACAAATGATAACTATGTGAGATAATGTATGTGTTCATTAGGTTGATTGTGGTGATCACATATACATTCATTAATTCATTCCAGAACTCTTGATGAATGCCAAAATCTGACAAGTACCTAACAGTTCGTGAGCTACCATGAGAGTGGTGCGTTGACCTCTGTTCCATCGCAAGACAGGGGCGCCAAGGGGCCAGCAAGTGCAGAGTGCTGAAACATTTTTTTCTCATCAATATGGGACGAGTAGAGGGTTTGACAAGTTCTGAAACCAGTGAGTACCGAGATATGGCTGTGTATCAAACCATTACATTGTATTCCTCAAATATATGCTATTTGTCAAGTCTGCCTCAATAAATCTGAGAAGAAAAAGAAGCAATGTTAAGAAGAAATACATGAAAGTATTTAAAAGTGGAACCTGTTCACTTACTTACCTACACCAAACCTCATTGCCTACTGGTTTTTTAAATCAATTTTCTTTTTTAAAAATAACAGCACCCCAACCTTTTGGGTCCTCTTGAAACAAGAAATTTGGAAAGAAGTTGTAAAAAAAAATCATACTAAAACTGTTGAAAATCAAAAAAAGAAAAATCTTAAATGCAGTCAGAAAAGAACCAAAAAAATGACTAGATCACCTCACACAGGTCAGAATGGCTATCATCAATAAATCGACAAACAACAAGTGCTAGTGAGAATGTGGAAAGGGGGGAACCCTTTTGCATTGTTGGTAGGAATGCAGATTGGTGTAGCCACTGTGGAAAGCAGTATAGAGATCTCAAAAAATTAAAAATGTATCTGACTTTCAACCCAGCAATTTCACTTCTGAGACTATAACAGAACAAACCCAAAAACACTAATTCAAAAGAACATAAGCACCCCTATGTTCATTGCAGCATTATTTATAATCACCAAGATATGGAAGCACCCCAAATGTCCATCATGAGATGAGTGGATACAACAACTATGGCACATTTCCACAATGGAATACTACTTGGCTATAAAAAAGAAAAAATTTTCTCTTTGTGACAACATGTATAGAACTGGAGAACATTATGCTAAGTGAAATAGGCCAGTCAGAGAAAGACAAATACTGTATGATCTCACTCATGTATGGAATCTAATGAACAAACTGAACTAACAAGCTAAATAGAAACAGACTCATAGATGGAGAGCAGGCTGAGAGCTGTAGGGGAGGTTAGGGAGTAGGGGAATCGAGTGAAAAGGAAAAAGGACTCATGGACATGGACAACAGTGTGGTGATTGTGTAGGAAGGGTGGTATAAAAGGGCTAAATGGTAATGGAAAAAATGTAATAAAAATAAGTTTTGAGATTAAAAAAAAGAATAACATAGCTAAATTCCCAATAGTAACTTCAGAAGCCAAATAACCACCAGATTTATATTTTCAACATGCTAAAGAAAAATAACTTGCTAATCTAAAATTCTATACCTAGCAAAAATATCCTTCAAAAATGAACATAATGAAATCTTTTCAGATGCATAAAAAACTGAAAGATTTACTTACCAGCAGATCCATAAAAAAAAAAGTAAAGAATATTTTTTAGGCTGAGGGAAAATAATCCCAGATAGAAGCTTAAAGATTTAGGAAGGAAGAAGACAGATGAAAACTAAAATGTAGATGTATTTATATATTATTTAATGTCCAAAGTTCAAAAGTTCATTACCATTGCATGACTCCTTATTGCATCTACCTAGAATAGGGACAGTATTGATGTTATTCCTATCTTTAAGAAGAAGAAAAAGAAAAAGGAAAGGCATATCCAACATTCACGTTTTTGAAATCCTAAGGGTAACCTGGGAAATCAGAAGAAAAGAATCTTAGTCTACATCCTCCCTACCAACCCATGCTGTTTCTGGAATCTGTAATTAAGAAGACCAAATAGAAAGCAAAATTAAAACAAAGCAGGTTAAATGATTAGAGACAGAAGTGAGAAATCCTGGATTCACTGATGCTTTGACTTTGAGAAACCATTTTTGTGGTACTGCATCTGAGAACTGGATATTTTCCATTTGTCCTATAAACTTTCCATCTGTTTCCAATTTGCTCTGTGCCAGAAGAAGCTGACCATTGAATCAAAGGATCCCTTTTCCTCTGGCTTCCAGTTGAGTTTGGCCAATGAGGATCACTGGCAAGAGACTGGAGAGAGGGAGGAAATTGGGGTCACGGTATTTATTTCCTCAGCACTTTCCCTGCTAGGTCACCAAGGCTGGCTGTGTCCCTCAGCCTAAGGCAACAGCCCGGCCAGATGGCCCTCTGCAATAGCTCCAGCTACACTCCAGGACCCAGTAAGAAGTGCCTTCTTTTGTGCCTTCACACAATGGATGACACTAGTTCCCACTACTGCTAGCCTCATCATCCCCTAGTATTACCTCTTACCCTTGTTCACAACTGCTTTCTCAAGTGCCCTATGGGAGTGTGCCAAGCACTGGACCTATACAATCACGCCTGTTTGTCATGAAGGTCATAAAAGCAGAGCAGACACTAGCAGCTAAGACTCTTAAGTCAGAAGCACCTGGAATTGGATCCCAGCTCCAAAACCGGGACCTTCAAAGAGCTTGCTAACATCTCTAAGCCTCTGTTACCTTGTCTGTAAAAAATAATGCTAATACTAGTATCTGCTTCAAAAATTGTTGTGTAGTATCAATTATTTAATGCAAAGAGCATAACCTGGTTCCTGGTACAAAATATGGGCTTAATAAACACTAAATTATTATTATTGTCATTATTACTTTTTGTTTCACAGGTATGATGCAAAATGGACCACACAACTTAGCTATGAAGTAAATAAACCCATCCCACTCCAACCTTTTGACTAATATTTAACACATCATGTTTCATACCAGTGGCAAAGAGGCAAATTATGCTTTTTACAATACTCTACTTTGCCTACCACAAGATTAAAATGTAACTAGTACGGATAACTTTTCTGCCCATAAAATAAGCATCCATACATCTTAGAAGAGAACATTAGCACAGGAAGTGGTTCTGCTCCAATTCAACATCACTGGGGAAAAACAGTGGTGTACATTAGCTCAATCTTATTTTAGCTGGCTCAGGGCTAAAGGAAATTCTGATTGGGTCGAATCAAAGCAAACCATTTCAGAACATATACTTACATAACTGCCCTGAACAAAGAGAAAATGCATATGTTAGACAGTACTCAAATGTATACTCGTGATCGGAAATGCCCCAAAATAATGGCAGTAATTTAAGAACTAAAACCGAGAATGATGAAAAAGATAAAAACCATCAAAATACAGTATCCATCCTTCCATTTCACTTTTGTGACTGAAAGTGTTTGTTAGCGTGCACGCAACCGTGAGTAGAAGACCCTACGTGGCCGGCAATACTAAAGCCAAGTGCACAATTGCTACGCAGGTTGTGTGTGCTTGGAAAACAATTTCAGTGGCTCCCTGTGGGGTCTGCGTACTAACAACACACTTGGCAGCACTAAACAGATAAGCATCTTGCAAATTTCCTCTGAGTGAAAAACAGTATCCACTACAATAAAAGACTCCTGGCTGCTATTTAAACCACGACCCGATGTAGTTTTTCTCCAGGTTGGTTATGGTCCTGGTTCAGCGGGTAGGAAAACAAAAGTGTGACTTGTTCCTTTGTACCATGATGTCGAGGTACCAGTTCGACGTGGCTTCCCTGTGGACTGCAGCTCAAGTCCCTGACCTCAGAGACCGTCACTCGAGCCCTCCTGAATCAAACCCCTCTACGACACACAATTTCCAGACCCCTCTGACTGCAACTGTTTGAACTTGATGGGAACGAGCAAGCAGAGGGAGTTAAAACAAAACCCTGTATGTGTGGGCGTGAAATGACGCTGCTGGCTAACAATTATAGAGCATTTACCAGGAAATACCTTTGTCTAGCGCTCCTGTCATGGTCTCAATCTTCAAGAGAGATTTAACTCAGAGACAACTGTATTTCTGCAAGGAATTTAATTCAGCAACTACAGTTATAGGCTCTCTAAGTAAAATCAGTGTCAAAGTAAGCATACTGGCAAATGCACCCAATCTAGTAATAATGTTGGCTAACACATACATGTACAGTGCTATTGCCAGGCACTCCTCTAAGTGCTAATACTAGCTTGTTCAAGCCTCATAACAACCCTATGAGGGAGGTACTATTATTAACCCCATTCACAGCAACAGACCTGAGGCACAGAGAACTCAAACACCTTGCTGTCAGAGCTAAGTTAGTGGTCAGAGTCCTCTGCTTTAACCATCACGACAGCCCCGCAGCAAAAACATGGCTCTTTAAAATAGTCCTGCACCATGGTATTACTGCGCTATGATTCTTCTTATCTATTTATTATCAAATTAACGTGCAGTCTAGATTCACAAATAGATAAAACGACCGAGCATCACTTTCCTAAAAGAGAGGTTATAATAGAATTTCTATCCAATGAAACTGTAGAATGTTTATAAAATGTCTTTGATAACTATTTCTAAGAAGCCCAATTATTCAAGAAGTGTTCGATAACATGATGGCACTCGTATCTAACAAGGTTGATTCTGTCCTATGTTCAATATTTAAAGAAAAGCACCCTTTCATCATTTTGCATTTTGTACTATTTTACCAACCCAACTCAGAACTTACCGAATGCATTCAAACCCCTGTTATTAGTGGCTTCTGTTCCTACACAGAATATAATCAACTAAACTTCGGGAGTCAGCTGCTTCGGTAGTATCGTGAAACAGGTCTCTCGTTGTCTGTTTATTTTACAAAAAGGCGGAAAGTGTGTGCCTCAGAGGGTCTCTTCCTTCTCGCTGCTCTGCTTGGTGATCCCTCGATGGCTTCCGGATTCCCGTGTCCGCTGCCAGAAGCGCGTAAC
This sequence comes from Carollia perspicillata, assembly GCA_004027735.1. Taxonomy (NCBI): domain Eukaryota; kingdom Metazoa; phylum Chordata; class Mammalia; order Chiroptera; family Phyllostomidae; genus Carollia; species Carollia perspicillata. The sequence goes on along the minus strand of PVKM010005826.1, from coordinate 29,562 downwards.
TGTAACTGGCAAAATGCACTCGCCACTTTCAGATTCTAAACATCGAGACACCAAAGTCACCTCCTACAGAGACTACTCGATAGTTACGATTTCTTTAAGAAATGTCTCTTTGTATTCTTGAGGCATAAACTCATTTTGTTCTTTACAGTGTTTACAATATGTTGTCTATAGCAAGTGTTTTATGTATTCAGAATAGTGGTATTTGTTAGTGGGTTTTACCCCGAAAACAAAGCAGCCGCCTACTCAGGAAGGTAAGTTCTAGAGGAAAATCAACCATCTGAGATAGCCAGTGAATTCTGAAATAATTCACAACAGGTCATCTCCTGGAGTCATAAGTTTTTTTCATTTCTACTTTTTTTTTTTTTACTTTGGCTTGTTTTCTAAGGCTTACATCCCAAAAAAATCAGAGTGTTTTCCCTTTCCTGTCAACAATGACTCTTTTAAATATCTTTTCTATATCAGAGGCAGAAATGTATTTCCACTGAAATTTTATTTTTCACTCTGCAACTCTTGAAGATAACCAGGCACAGAAAGACTTTCCTTTGAAGAGTAAATGTTACTGGCAACGGAATTGGTCTTCTTCTCTTCTGTTGTTTGTAACAAAAGTACTAAGTCCTAAGATTCAAGATAAACTATTGAATTCTATCTGGTTTCCTATCCCAAACAAACCACAACTGGAGGTGCCAGATTACTTCTGCACAAATCTGCTCCAGGGCACCTGCAGGGGCCTTGGACCTTTCCTCTGCACATACCAAGAGTGTTTATTCACCCGTGTTGGAAAGAAACGCAGGTCTGGGAAGGCAAAGGTTAGTTACTGGAGGAGAAAAGTGGGGTAGAATCTCTCAAGATGATGGAAGAAAGTCACGAACCCTGCCAGTGTTTTCGCTGGCCAGCCACGAGACCTGCCAGCTTCGGGCCACATGTCCCGTTTCAGCAGGAGCCCCGTCTTGCTCTTTCAGACCGCCACCAGCTCAACGAGCCGGTGGTCATTCCCTGACTTAATTAAAAGAATTTCCAAATTATAAACCCAAAATGAAAGCATGCCAAATAATGCAATTTGTGAATATTAAATAATTGCATTAAGTTAATGGGGTGTCAAGTTTGTTTGTAATCTCAATAAAAATGTATCAAAATACTATCAAATATCACCTATTCACAAATTAAATTATAATGATGCAGGACTTTATATGTGGTATGTAATATTTTCCACAGATCTTAAAAGTACTAACCAGTTCTGAGATATGTTCAGAAAACTACTATCCAGAGTTGTAAATGAACAAAAATACATTCAGCTGTAGTATTTTCTGAGCTATTTTGTCAATAATATGAAGTAAATAATCACTGCTGTAGAGATTAAATCACATGGCAATGTATTTTTCAATAACTTTGTCTTCATTTCTCTGCCTGCTACAGCCATGTTGTAAATTCTCACATCTGTTCTTCAACATCAATGTTTTCTAAAGTAGAAAGTTGCTCTACTCAAATATTATCTGGGACTATGTTTTCTTTCCATGAACTAAAATAATAATAGACTATATTGTTTTAAAAAAACTTAGAGGTGGGGGTAGGAAACTAGAAATTTAAAGAGATGAAGGAAAAGCTGTAACTGTAATTAAGTAAAAGAAAACTAAACTTTAAAATTTGAGTCTCATAAAATTGGGGGGTTTTCTTAAATTTATTTCTTAATTATGTCTACTTTTTGCTTTTTCAAATAATTTTAACTATTTAGTCAATCTCTGAGGTTCCATTTTTAAATGCTTTTTGGCAATTTCCCATTTCAAATATAAAGTTAAATGCCAAACACTGCATATATGAGTAACATCGGGAGCAGGAAAACATCAGGAAGTCTTCATTCTGGCTGAGAATTTCACCCTTAAACCCCGACGGCAAGTCACCTCTTTCTCTACCATCACACATTAGAGGGACCCAAATGCCACTGATTTTCTTCCCCCCTTGATCCAGTTTTAGATCCGACCTCAGTGAAGCACAAACTCCAGCGCTGTGTGGTTTAGAGAAGAAACCCACGAGGTTGCGTAATGCCTCTGTGCATCTTTTCATCTGCAACCGTACTTCGCATTTTCAACACACCCACTCAGGTAGTGCTAACCAAAGAAACGGCTCCTAAATCAAAGATCTAAATAGGAGACTAAGTAAAGATTATGTTGGTCTTATTCAAAGAGTAAACATATTATTAAGTTATTTCCAACGAGAGCCAGTTCTGCTTAGGAAAGAAGAGGCCATCTGAAAAAGCCGTAGGCAAATGCATCATCCAGAAAACCACTTGCGACAAAGCACAGACCCCCACAGCACAGCTTACTGTTTTAATTTCGTCACTTTACACAGATGAACCCTACAAGCAACCATCTGAATTTCTAGATGAATGGGTCATTATCTAGAAAATCAAATTTGGCTTCATGAATATAAATTCATTTTTAATATGTACCTTGTTTCGACTTTTTAAAATACAAGCGTGACTACGATTGCCTAAAAGCTTCTAAACGTGATTTATTTAGTACGAACATAACCCTAAGGCATCACATGAAAGCTGCCACTTCCAGCGCGGGTCTCCGGCAGCTGGAACAGTTGAGCTGCATCACAAAAGTGAGGGCACAGATGCTCACTGCCCTCAATCAACGGCTGTGGGAGCCCAGGCCTCCTCCCCTGTCCCCTCTCCAGAAAGCCACCCACATGCTAACACTGTGAAGGGGAGGACAGATGATGGAAATGGAAACAGACATACTCGCATACACACGTGCGTGGAAGGCTGTTTGTGGGGGAGGGGAGGGCGTTGCTGCTGCTGATGGCAGCAGACACTGCCAAATGGAAAGACATTTGGAAGGACTCCTATTGTCATAGCATCAGGTAATACACAGTAAGCTACACGCCTGGAAAGGCTTCTAAGAAAATATATATTAAACTGAGATGCACAGTTCTGTGTTTCTGTGCATTCAGTGCAAATGTTCGAGGCCACTCTGAGAGTAAGGGAGAAGTTTTCTTTAAGACAGCCCCACCTCAAAGCAATGTAACCCAGGGAGAAATGAAGTAGCGTGCAAATATTCCTAGCAGTTACATTAAAGCACAGGAAAAGTTTGATTGTATCTCTTTATCTAGGAAAAAAAGGCAAGTCTCCCAGAAGCAGAAGGCCATGAAATAAAGAGGTATGTAATGGAGAACGAAAGATATTGCGGGAAAATAAATACATTACTCAGTAACAGTTCTAGGAATTAAAAATACATGAACCACTGTGACACAGTGGTCTACAAATACAGGTTCTTACTTATTGATGGAACAAGACACATTATTTAGACCCACAGAAAAGGGGAGAAACCACAGTCTGGAAGGACATGATGGACAATGCACTGCACTGTCATACCTATCCAAAAATATATTTGACTTTATTACAACTACTCTTTACTTACACTGTTTCCTAGATATTATGTGATCTCAAGAAACGGTATTTCAATAGAAACAACAGAAGTTTCCGTTATAAGGTATGAGATTATTCAAGGCCCAGGTAGAAATCTATGTGTACTCTGACATGTACTAACTCAGTTCCACTCTTGTAGTCAAACGACAGGTCCTTTTTCTTTTGCTTGTGAGCCCTCTGCTTGTCCATGTCACCATTTAAAAGTCTGGTGCTCTTCCCAGAGAACAATCATACTGTGTACTTCTGGTTATCAATTCATTTTGCCACAGCCCCTTCAGATATTTAGCTTTCTTATAATTATACATTTTGCCCTGGCTAGTGTAGCTCAGTGGATTGAGAGTGGGCCTGCAAACCAAAGAGTCACTGGTTCAATTCCCAGCCAGGGCACATGCCTGGGATGTGGGCCAGGTCCCCGGTAGGGGACATGCTGAGAGGCAACCACACACTGATGTTTCTCTTCCTCTCTTTCTCCTTCCCTTCTCCCTCTCTAAAAATAAATTAATAAAATCTTTTCTTAAAATTATGCATTTTAAGTCACCAGTGTTACCATATATGGATACAAGTTTGATAAGCCTATAAAATATCTTTATGCCAATTATATAAGTGAAAGAAATTTTGACAAAGTCCATTAAAAATAATCAAATAAACTTTCTATAAAGTGGTATAAGACATTTTGTACATAAAAATACTTGAACTCATGACTGCTGACCAAGTCAAGGCCAATAAAACATAATTCTTTTAAAATTTCTTTTCTATGATCTGAAGTAACAGTGCAGGCATGCTCTTTAGCATAGAGAATAATCACGCATACAAGAAATTCAAACTACAATCATGCCCTTCGTGGAAGATGCATCCAAGACTCTTCATGAGGTATTCATCTATGTCTAGCAGAATAAAAAAAGGTCAGTAAAATGTTCGACCTAAACAAACAAATAAATGTTCCACAAACAAACGCTCATCATCCAAAGAAGAGAAGACAGGATTACTGAGACTAAATTAAATTCCCACAAAATTGAAAACCCTTGTGTTAGGCCATAGTTTTAACCTACTCTTACAACAAATGCATTATGGTAAAAAAAAAAAAAAAACCTTAAGTACCCAAGGCAAATGCTCTTTTAATTTTCCACAGGCAAAGCACTCCCGCTCTGCCGCAGCATGCGTGCCTCTGAGCCTTCCTCCACAGTCACTTGTCTGCAGAGCATCCCTGCTGCCAGTCAGTCAGTCACTCAGCCGCCGTGCACTGAGCATGGACTCACGGCCAAGCACAAAGGAAAAGAATAAGGGTGGTCCCCATGCAAAAATAAACAATGCCTAGTCCTCTTTTTCTTTTCTACTTTATGGAGGTACAGTTGACGTGATGTTACATACTTCGTGAAATGAGTATCCCAATCAGATTAATTAGCACATCCCTTAACTTCACATAGTTGTCATTTGTGCTTCTTTTGCGGTGAGGATGCTTGCGGTCTATTCTCTTAGAAAATTCTGAGTATGAACATCAGTATTACTACCTATAGTCATCGTGCTGCACATCAGACGCTGAGAGCTTATTCATCTCACAACTGCAGGCTTGTGCCCTTGACAGACGCTTCTGCATCTCCCCCAGCCCCAGCCCCTGGGAACCACCAGGCTACTCTCTGAGACACGCCCACTCCACAAGCCAGCTCCCTGGAGAAAACCTCGGCTGGGGAAGGTAGCCTCCCCAGACTTGGAACCAGAGTGGCCCTAAAGACAACATACACATCACAGGGCTGCAAGCCTGGCCACAGAAAGAGCCTAGATCGAGGAAACAAGACCTGTTAGAATTCGCACTGGAAGACAAATGTCTTGTTCATATGCTACATGGCACTCTGAACAAACTCATCTACAGTGCTGTTAAGTTGAGTCTGTCTTTAAGAAACCAAATATTGTAGAACTCGCTGGGCTTCTAGGGGCTATCAAATTCCACTACATACCTGAATATCACTTGGATGGTTCAAACAGCTTAAAAATGAGGTTTGCCAAAATTAAAGGTACTGTACAACTCATTTTTCATATCCCTAAAAATAAAATACTACTTCTGATTGCAACCGGATTTCCTGGACTCAAATGTGACATAATCTTGAAAAACTTTTTCAAAATAAACATGAATTTTCATGAAATATATACAAATGGGAATACATGCATTTGGGGGAAAAATACAAAAAAGGATGACAACAGTCTCCCTAGAAGCAACATAGAACAAATATTGCTTGATTTTTCTGAAGTATTTTTAAGTTACAGCCCTTGACAATGGACAAAAGTAACCTGGACAAGAATTATCCTGATTTTAACAAAACTTGATCCAACCCTTCTTCAAAGACCAGAATGTAGATACTAAGTAATTAAGGAATAGAAAAGAAAAAGAGAATTAAAATGAATAATCAATCCAAAATTAACATAAGGATTGTGACTTCATTATTAAGAGCAAAAAATTCACTATCTAAATTCTACGCTAGGAAACACAAGTTCTGTTTGATGAAAGAGCCAAAAGAGCAATAACTAAAATTTATGAGGTCTGTAATTAGGTAGGTAAAATAGATAAAAAATTATTTGACAGTATTTCATGTTATTCAAAAAGAAATTTATTTTGCTTAGCACCCTAATTTTTTAAATTTTAAGAAACCACCACAGTGCTATATTTGCTGAACTAAAATTGTCACAAATTACTTATTATAACTATTTCTTTAAAATGATTTTTTGTAGAAAACAGTAATACACATTTCTATTTATGGCCAAAAAAATACTATCATCTGAAAAAAAACAAGGCATAAAAAATGTGCTAATAGATTCCTTTATTTTAAAAGTCATTCATTTCAATGATACATTTTTAAAAGATTCATAGACTAATTCTCAATCATGAAAAACTTTTTGCACCACCCAAACCAAGGGAAATCTGTCCCAATCTTGGGGCACGTCACTCCCGGGCATCACTCCGTCATACCACTATGCCACGCACACCAAAAAACCCAAAAAATTAAAAGGGCAAATATTTCAACAAACTGTAACACTGGTTCTTGCGATGCTCCTCCATGTGACTATGTGGCAAGTGCCGCGCGGTGCCGTTTGCACGCAGTGATGCTGAAACGGGCGCGTGGGGCCTGCTGTTGGCCACACTGAACACTAACAAGGGGGCTGCAGGGAAGAATGGAGCGTGGCTGCCGTCTGGAGGCCTGCAGAAGCCAAAAAGGCAGGGAGACAACTTCTTCTGCCTCTGTTTTTAGTTTACACTTACTTTAAATAACAAACTGTAGCTCAGTGAACAAGACTCAGTAGATTTCCTTTATCTATAGGCAGGAAAACCACTGAATACACAGCTCCATTCAGAATACATGGGAACCCTGTCTGTCCAGAGGCAGATTCAGTGGATCGCAGAGGTCAGATCATTGAAAGCTAAAGCCCCATTTACCAGGTGAGATTTGGTGTACTTATAGGTTTCAAGTTAAAGTTACAAAGAAGACTTAAAAGATGACATGATTATTGACTATATTACATTTTTTAGTAATTTTAATTAATATGCTCTTCTCTTAAAATGAAGAAATGCACCATCTTTCCCCCAAATTTGTTTTTTAAACATGTAGGGAGTTAGCGGCAGTTTCTATCAAACCTGGCACTTACACACTTCAAAGGTTTGGAACAAGCTACTGACAGCTCGTGTTAGAAGTGAAGATCCCAATGATGCAACAACACCAGTGCACAGGCTGTAGCTCTGGTGGTCCCTTTCAGGTAACAACTGATTCTAATTGTAAGTGATTCGGCTTTAACCTGTACGGTAAGATGTAAGCATTTGCAAACACTCCTTTTTATGTTGGCCATAACCCAGATTTGCACTCCAAAGCTAGTTCTAAAATAAAGGCCATTACTGTTGAATTGGGAAAAGGAACTCAGTCCACCTAAAGTTCCAAAGTTCTTAGCAGCATATAAATCTAACGTTGCCCCAAACATCACTTTGTTTCATGTTTACATTCTCCAGTAAGCCACTTAGAAAATGTAAGCATCTTCCACTGGAAGACAGAGATATTAAAAGAAACTCATTCTACCTTTGAAATTAGAGTATTTGAAATGAGGAGAGAAGATGCCCAATGGCATGTATTTCCAAGAAAGTTGAGAGCAAGCCACCGACCTGAGACAAGTGATCTCTAGAGCGAAAGGGTCAGGGAGGTGTGTGCTTACTGCTAAGGCAAAACCCACCATACCTAGTGAAAAGCCAACACTTTCCTGCTGGCTGCCCTTCTACAGAACAACTGACTGCCCCATCCACATCCCCACCCCATAGCCACTATCGAGTTAACTCCCATACCAGTTAATAGTGAGAGAGTCAAACCCAAAACGCAAAGGCGCTTTTCCATTTAGACTAAGAGCTCCATTTTTCAAGAGAAGTTCCCAGGCTCAGGGACAATATGTCCAAAGAAATTTTTCAGTGGAAATACCTGGTAATAAGAATTCTGCCATTAAAACATTTAATTTATAAAACAGAGAAGTTTAAACCCAACTAGCACTCTAAGTGCAACTCCTTATCCTTGGCTATACAGTATTTCTAAAACCTCTGGCAGGCAAATTGAACAGGTTTACTATGGAATGTTACAGAGTCAAACAATCTGGAACTGTAATTACTAATAAACTTTTCATGGGAATGGAAGATGCTGTGTTTTACATTATTACATAAAAAATAAAATGACAATGAAAACGCAGGACCAAGCAGAAGATTTCTGACTTTCATAAGGAAGGATTTTCTGAGGGTCAAACTCCAACTGGCAAATAACAGTAAAGATACAGTTTCCTAATCTATTTACAAGATTACCGCTAGTCTTTTTCATGTGAATAAAACTTCTAAAGTAGCAATAATGAAGTTTATAAAAGTGGCTTACCAAATGACAGGCTGGCTTAGTCACATGGCTCTAAGGACAATACAAGCACAATTCTTGATTAATCAATAGAAAATCAATCAGTGTAAAACCTACAGATGGCCTCATTGAGGACCTTGACTTCACACAATGGAAATATGTGCATGTAAATAATGATGGCCATCAAAAATAATGCAACCCATTTACCCCCAAACTGCTTCAACAGAACTGACCACGGCCCTCAGCCCCTCCTACGCTATCTATCTACATCCATACAGAGGTAACAAATTATATACAATAACTGGCCAAGTAATGAACAGAAATTAATAGTAGGATATGATATGTTCATAGATGGGGTCCCAAAATAAACGCTATCAAATATTCCAGAGTAAGACGTACCTGGCACAAGTGCACCATGGGTATTATGGTCTGCCATGTACTACAGTGGTTAATAACACCAAAGGTGCAGGAGGTGGTAGGCAAAAGGTAACAGCTCAGTAGACTAAATAAATCTCCTACGGAGACATAGAAAAGAGCAAACCAAATGATGTGGAAGCTCAAACCAGGGATATAAAACACTCTCCCAGAAAACAGTGGGGGAGAAATGACAAGGAAATGAAAATTATAAGGAAGAAGATAGCAGATATGGGGAATAGAAAATGAATAGCCAACCAAAAGACATTAGCTTCCCTGAAGGGTGGACTCTACCAACCAGAAAAGAAGGAATAATCAAATAGATAGCATAAGGAAGCTTTCTTCAGCAGCCAAATGGTTTAAACAGATTAAATTCACTGCACTGCCACCTGTATCAAGGGAAACAATACCGTGCAGAGCACATGGTGACAAATGCGACTTTTACATAGAAAATGGGAAATGTTCTACAAGCAACCATACCTGAAGAACTAGTGATTTACAACACCACAAACATCAACTTGTCCATAGCTCTCTCCCCAGCAACAATTACATCAACTGATAAAGAAATGACTCCCAGTCAAAGATGGGAGAGCAGAACTGCTCAAAACTCGTCACAACAGCAGAAAGTACGGCAATAACAACCTCCACCACTGCCGCCCGGAAAAGGGAGACTGAACGAGGAAATGACTGTACTCACAATCAACAAACTTTCAGGCCCATCTTCTCCTGCCAAACACGTTAAATTCTGGGCCACAGTCAGACAGGATGCTCAGAGCTGACATGGGCTCCCAGGCCCCAGGTGGAACACGGTTGGGTCTCAGACCAGCATAATGAGACCGAAGAGCACAGGGGCATGCAGGAGACACAACCTCAGAGAACTACCATCGAAGTGAAAGATGCATTTATTAATCAGGTAGCTGCCTAATCAAAGAAGATCAGAGGCCAAGCAGCAGCCACAGATTCGCAGCACCAAGGACCTGCAACTGGGGACACGGGGACTTCTACTACACTCACCAAACTCCTGGACCCTGGAAACTGGGGGAGCTGGGCCCCAAGGGCAAAGGAGAAAATAAACCCAGTGAGATGGTGAAAAGACCCAGTTGGTCAGAGCTCGTTACTCTCTCCCATCACTTCCCACGTTATTCTAGAGCAAATTGCTGTCACCATTTTTAAAATGACCAATAATTGCAAAGTATTTAACAGAGGATCTATGTGCAGAAATTACAAATAAAGAAAGAGGTGGAGATAAGGGGGATTAGGAACATAAATAAAAGGCAGGAACTATCCATACCAAGAACTTTCTAAGGTAACAAAAGAAGAAATCAGGCAACCAGAAGTATACCAGTAAAATGAAAGAAACAATTTTCTCTTTGTTTGAAAAAGCTCAAACAAAAGCTACAGTGATGAAAGCCACATTAAGGAACAATAACAAGAGAAAAACAGAATATACTAAAAACAAACTGAAGAACATGGGAGAGAGACATGGAAAAAAATCACAAGTCAAAATAGAAAAATACATATACAAATAATTAATTAGCAGTTGCTAGCTTGGAAGACAAGGTAGGGCTAACATATTTATAATAACAATACTAACTGAGAAAACTAACCTAGCAGAACCGATGGTCAATGGTATAGTTGAAATTTTTTTTCTTGCAGTGAATACAAACTTGAATCTTTTGAATCTCACTTGTCCCGGGACAAACTGGTACAGAATTAATCAATTGTGAGACAATTTTAGAGAATTTGCAGTCCTTTAAAATTCTTTAAAAATAAGTCAGATATAAGCACCAAGACAGAAAAATAATTCACTCAATAAGATGTTAACCAAAAAAAAAAAATTTAAGCCAACCTCAGGCTTTCCCACAACAACTATCAATACCAAATGGAATGTTCAAATTTCTGAGGGAAGCCAAGATAACCTCCAAGTACAAAAGTGATAAACAATTGTCAAGAAGGCTGGAAGATTTATATGCCTTTCCTCAAAAACTACCAGATGATTAAATTCAACTTACCAGGAAGAAAGTTCAGACAATTCAGGAACAGTCAAAGAATCAGGATAAGCTTTTAGACGTAGGAATAGGTTGAAATGGCTGTGAAAATTATACTTACTAAAATGCATGCTGATATTTAAGACCGTGGCAAAAAGAGAGGAAGGAGAAAGCACAGGTGTGCCGCTTGCCTCATCACCTTATTAACAGGGTCAGCAGACACCACCCAAAATGGAAATGCAGCTTTAGAAACTGATTAACATTTCACTCTTTTCTATTCTTCTTTAAAGGGGTCTTTCAGAAGCTGAAACATACTGTTGTAGATAGACATTTATGCAAGATTCACTTATTCCTTCCAAAGACAAAGGGACGTGGGCTCAACTGAAGCACCCGCCTGCTGCACCCAAGAAGCACATGCTGTGGGGCCCAGGGAAGGAGCTGGGCGGCTGGCACGCACCGCTGTGAACTTATGGCGTGAGAGGCATGCGAGACAAAAAGACCTCGGCACTGTCAGAGAAATGCAGAAGATCTCAAAACAGATATGCTCTACCCGCATTCAAGGAATACTTACCAATTTTATGTGGAATGTTAATTATTCAACAACAAAAGAAATCCTTAAAATTATAACATAGCAAAAAGTGTACATATACAGGCCCACTGCTACAAAGCGCAAAACAGATGACAATTAACAGCAAAAGAAAACTAAAAAAGAAAGAAAAAGTCACTCTGAAATTTAAAAAAACTATTCTAATAAATTTGTTTTCAAAGAAATAATATCCTTTCATCTCTGAGTCTCGATTTTTCATATGTAAGGAAAGTTCTTCAATTTAAAACTCTTATGTGGTCTTTCTGGCCAATCCTCCTCCACACACACATGCACACACACAAACAACAATGTCTTTTGCATAATTATCGAGACCAGGGTGGATAGGGAAGGCTTCCTTATGGGACTTGAATTAGCACTTAAAGACAGAAGAAGTCTGAAAATCCAGACAAGAAATGGGGAAAACATTCAGGTCAAGAATACTGCATCAGTGAAGGCTAAAAATTATAATGGCAAACACTGACATAAGTTACTATTGTGGATACCGTCTAGGAAGAAAAACTCCAAAGTACTAGACCAAATTGTTTACACTATAAAATGAGCTGCAACAAGATTTTAAAGCACAACGGCTGTGGCTGCCAGCTGAAGTTTGGAAAGGCTACCACGACTTTGAACTTTCAGTCAAATACACTTCCCCTTAGGTACAGTTCATACCTCTAGAGAGAATGCATTACCAATAAATGATGATCTTTATTTGCCAGTTGGGAAACTGACCATGGCAGACGTATGATACTTGGCCTGGCTTCCGTATAAATGGAAAACAACCATAGCTAAGAATTTAAAGAACATTATCACATTCAGACTCTTCTGACTCTGTAAACTATATGCTTATTTCACATTCCCATAGTCTAACCCAAAATTAAAATAACTAAACTGAAAGAACTCTATCTCATCAAGAAGCCCGTCTACCATAAAAAAAGAGAAGGAAACACGGACAGATTTAGAATTGGCTTATAATAAACAAGGTGGAGGGGGCTAGGACTGCCAAGGAGGTGGGAGTGGGAGAAATAAAGCATCTTAGTTTCTGAGCAAAATGCTGTTATTAAGTATAATTGCATCAACTTGATCCAAATCCAATATTTCTTATTCACTAAAAAGAAACATATTAAAATAGCAGCAATTTCCTTTACAAATAAACACATTCAGCCAAGGAAGCTTCTACCAAAAAAGTTGAACCCCAGAAGTAATTAAAAGCAGGAGCCAAATTATTTCAGTGTTTCTAATTTCAACAATAACTTCTAAATATAAATATGCTACAGCTAAGTCAGTAATAATCACTTTTAAAATTTTTCCAAAAATTACAATGAAATTCTTTCAAACAGTCTAATCCCATACTTTTGTGTTAAAGTATATAAAAATAAGAAAAATCTTCCAATGAGTTACTGCTATATATTCACTGGGAAATCATTAATGGCAACATTTACATTTAATTGCTTAAAATTATCACTTTGAAATTAAAAGAATTGTTAAAACGATCATTTTAAACAATTAAAAGAAAGCTATGAGAGATAGAAGTTTCATGAACACCGAAGTCTAGATGTAACAGGCTATTTTTTCATATAAGCATCTTGATGCACGCTACATAGAAAGTTGGTTTTTTACTCATAATAATTTCAGCTACTATTAGACCCTTGACTTGTAAGTTGCATCTGGACCAGAAACTGTAAGTTAACTATAAATATCTGCTGAGAAGCCATAACTTTGAGCTTCTGAGGATGGTGACTCTTGACGTAGGCACGTTCCTTGCAAATGATATATGTGTAGAATAAGTACTTCAACCAAATGGTCTCAATAATGTCTTTCTATGCATTACTCTCCCATGCTGCACACACGTACACGAACCACAATGACTTTTTAGTGTTTAAAGACATTGGCTGCGGAGGGGCACGGAGACTATAATCCACACCCACTGGCGCGGACCTGTAATCTTGCACCTGTGCTGTCACTTGGGGGCCAAAGAGAACAACTCTTGGAAGGATATATGTGCTGTTGTGAGAATTACTCTCCCCGAAGAGAAATACTTGACACTGCCCTGGTGGCAAGACGTTTTTCCTGTTCTAAATCCTTCTAAGTAAATCATATGCAAAATGTCTGGTGAGTCTGAGTGTTTGGCTGAACGTAAAAGACCATTTTGTGAACACTGCAAAAGCCAGTCTCAAAACTTTACGTTTTTCCTCCGGTACAAAATAACTACAATTTGTGTTAACTGAATAGCAATTAGAATTATGTGATGGTATTGTCCCATAAAACATGAAAAAGCAACTTCTTTGAAAATATTCAATGTTTTCCCAAGTTTCCATTTTTCCAATATTCAGGTTTCAGATTAACCACTAGTGCAAATATGAATGAGCTTAACTGAGCTTCAACTATGACACAGTCATGTGTCCCTTAACAACAGGGATGCGCTCTGAGACACCAGGCAATTGGTCATGTGTGAGCATCATGGAGTGCATTTACAACAACCTTGGATGGTCTGGCCCACTGCACACCTGGGCTATGTGGTTTAGCCTTTGCTCCTAGGCTATAAACCTGTACAGCATACAACTGTGCCGAATGCTGTAGGCAGTCGTAGATACAGCATGGTACCTACACAATGGTAAGTATTTGTGTATCTACACATAGGAAGAGTTCAGTAAAAGACGAAAAACGGTGCAGCTATCCAGGGCACTTGCCATGAATGGAGCTTGCAGGACGGGAAGTTGCTCTGGATGAGTCAGTGAGTGAGTGGTGAGTAAGTGTGGAGGCCTAGGACCTGACTTAGGCTTTAAAATATCTTCCTTTCTTACTTTAAAATATCTTCCTTTCTTTAATAATAAATTAACCTCAGGTTACTGTAACTTTTTTCCTTTATTGGTTTTTATTTTTCAACTCTTTTGTAATAACACTTGCCTTAAAACACAAATACTTTGTATGGCTCCAAAAAGTATTTTTATTTATTTTTTGTTAAAAACTAAAACACAACCCTGGCCAGGTGGCTCAGCTGGTTGGAGCATCATCTTGTACACCAAGTGGCTGCAGGTTTGACTCCCAGTCAGGGCACATACGTAGTTTGTGGGTTCAATCCCCAGTCAGGGCGCATAAGGGAGGCAACCAATTGACGTTTCTCACGTTGATCTCTCTGTCTGTCTCTCCCTTCCTCCCTCTCTAGAATCAATGAACATAGCCTCAGGGGAGGATAAAAATTTTTTTAAACTAATACACAAACACACACATTAGCCTAAGCCTACACAGGGTTGGGATCATTAACATCACTGTCTTCCTCCTCCACGACTTGTCCCACTGGAAGGTCTTTGGGGCAATAATGCGTGTGAAGCTGTCCTCTCCTGTGATAACAAAGCCTTCTTCTTCCCGAAGGGCCTGCCCGAGGCCCTTCTTGAGAAGGTGCTGTTCTGTTCGGAAATATGTCTACAGGGGGTTGCTGACTTTGCTTCTTTTTTTCATCGTAGATTTGCTTGTAAGCATATAATGAATCACCACAAACATTCTTCCCTATTAATGAAAACCTTTTGCTATGCTCCTGTTTTCAAAGTTTTCAAAGTTTGCTATGTCCATGTTTTCAAAGTTTTTAAGGAGCTTGTTGAGGTCTGCAAAGACTTGTTACACCTCTCACTGTGAATTTTATGTGGGTTCTTCTTTTTCTTCTCTTGCAGTTTCCTTTCCTCTTGTCCCTTCTTCAGCCGTGCGTTCCTTGTTCCAGTTCCAACACCTCCTCATTAGCCAATTCCTCAGGAGCCACCGCCAGAAGCTCCTCCATGTCGCCCTCACCCACACCCAGGTTAGAGCTGTTATTTGCCATGTCCACCACAGCCTTGTTGATTTCTGCAACTTCCCCATCGTCAGCAAGTCTTTTGAAGTCATGGACAAACCCTCTTGTGTGTCTTCTACCAGATGCCATCCATACACTTCTTGATGACACCACCCGAAGCCCAAGCAAGGTTCTTGATACCATCA
This sequence comes from Carollia perspicillata, assembly GCA_004027735.1. Classification (NCBI taxonomy): domain Eukaryota; kingdom Metazoa; phylum Chordata; class Mammalia; order Chiroptera; family Phyllostomidae; genus Carollia; species Carollia perspicillata. The sequence goes on along the minus strand of PVKM010005826.1, from coordinate 14,319 downwards.
TGGATGTGGCCATCCTTCCAAATTTGTATCAGTGTCCTCTCAGTGTTTTCCTCAGCTACAGCAACAGCCTGGGCAAAGGTCCTCCCAAGGCAACAGGTCTTAGAAGCTGATATAACTCTTCAATCCTTTGGTTGAATCAAAGAGGTGATGTTTGGAGAGAGAAACACCATTTTGACATTGGGATGAAGAAGGCCAATAAAAGGAGAGTATCCAGGAGCATTATCAACAATGAGAAAAGTCTTGAAAGGCATTTATTTCCCCAAACATTACTTCACAATTTTGCTGCAGAGCAACTCAAGAAGGCATCTTGGGGGAGGAGCTGCATCATCCATGCCCTCTTATTCCTGTGTCTGAAGGCCCTGGGTTCTCACCGAGCCAGATCACAGAGGGCTTCCATCTGTAGCCTGCAGCATGTCCCCCAAGCAAGGCTGTTACCCTGTCCTTAAGAGCCTTGAAACCTGGCGTTGACTTGGCCTTCTTGTGGGTCGAAGTCCTTCCAGGCATCCCTCTGCAGAAGAGGGAGGTTTCACCCACATTGAATATTTGCTCTGGTAATAATTTTCCTCCATAGTCAGCTTATCTAGAATTTCCAAAAATTCCTCAGCTGCCTTCACATCAGCACTCACAGACTCGCTACTCACTCGTACATTATGGGATGAATAATAATTTTTTCAATTCGCAAACCTTTTTATTTTTTCGCTTTAACTAATTTTTTATTTTTCAATTAAAGTTCACATATAATATTAGTTTGAGGTACACAACGGAGTGGTTAGACGTTATACGACTTACTATGTGATTCTCCTGAAAAATCTGGTACCCACCTGCCACCATACATAGCTTGAATAATGATTTTTGGTCCGTTTAAACCACCCAGAGCTAGCAGAAACTCAACACTGTAGTCGGGTCTAGCCTCGTCCTTCCACATCGCAAACACTTCTGCTCTGCCCGTGGTCAGCCTGGTGCTGAAAGGAACACATGTCTGTGTCTGGTCGTCAGAAGGTTCTCCACGTCTAACAGAGATCCTCCTTCAGTCTCTGCTCGTCTCGCTGCCTTCGGTGAAGCAGATCCTTTCACAGCTTCTGCCACTTGGTTCTTATTCTTCAAGTTTGTAACTATGGCCTGACTGGCAATCAATAACCATTGCTGATTTTCCGCCTTCTTAGTTTTCAGTCAATTCTAATTTTGTTTCCAGGCCAGTCACTTGACATCGCCTCTTACTAGCAACATAAGCAGTGGGTTTTGTATGTTTAGGAACCACGGTGGACAAAATAACATAAAATTAAATCCAACACAACAGAAATGGTACAGTGAACAGACTCGGTAATCATGAGGTATGTGAGGCTGTTGCCGAAGTAATACGGCATACTGTTATACAGTGAACCATTTTTCGTAAGTAGAAAGACTACACTAAAATAACAATAAGAAGTGTAGTATAATAAATACATAAACCAGTAACATTTTCATTTATTATCACTGTCAAGTATTATGTACTGCACATAAATGTATGTGCTATACTATTATACAACTGGCAGGCCAGTAGATTCGCTTACACCAGCGTCACCACAAACACGTGAGTAGTGTGTTGTTCTGAATGTGACGACAGCTTCATCATCACTGGGCTACACAAACTCTTCAGCGCCATCATAATCTTACAGGACCATCACTGTTGGCCAACATGCCTTTATGTGATGCATAGCATTCAAGCTCCTAATTTGGGGGGATAAATCGTACTCATCAGATACTGGGCATGCTGTTGAAGAATTCTATGCATAGCTTATAAATGTTCAATAACATGACATAATAAGCAAAATTGAATAAATCTGGGAACCTACAACACTTTATAGAAAGTGTGTTTCTATACACTTACCATGATTTTCAATTTCTAAGCATAATCTGAGATCTTGCCTTTTATACTGACAATCTAAAAAAATACACACTTCCTATCACCTTTCTCTCATTTTTATAAATTTTGCAAATTTAATATCAAGACATAAATTTTGCCTTTCATTGTAAATGCAAAGTGGCCCTATTTAATACCTAAATTGTCTCACACACATCATCATTAGCAATTTCGCCCCATTGGACACAAGGTCTAACGCAAGTGTGAAGTATAGCAGTCTCACAGTCCAACAACAAGGGATCTCTCGATGATAAGCATCAAATGCTTACAGAAATTCTTTTCTATTTTGAAAAAAAATCTATCAGGCAAGCCCTTTTCTTGAAATCTTTCATTTACAAAGGATATCTCACTGGAAATACTAAATAAAAATGATCAATGGTTTGAATTAAGAATTTTTACATTCCTCTTTTCCAATTACAGTTATGTTTTAAATTATCTCTACCATTGACACTCGCATTGCAATGCCACTTTTTTAGTAAAATTCATTTTTCAGTAACATCACTTGCCATTGTTCCATAAAACTTCTTGAGAATCCCTTGGCTAGGGTTCTCTTTTTTAAAAATATGTTAACTGAGTCACTTACTGTAGAGAGCCCACCCTCACAGCCACGGGGACGTGGGGAAGCTGCGTGGCCCACTTCAGTTTCACGTCCTGAAAAACATGCAGCATGCCGTGATGGTTTCCGATCAGAGTGTTGACTGTCCCTTCGGAAACTGGAGGTTGAAGACAGGAAAGGAGGATAATGAGAAAATTGTCATTTGCAACAGTATGTTATATTCCTTTTAGGGGATTTATGATATGAACTGATTATAATGTCTTGATGTTAAAGTGTAAAGATTTTAAGTAATAAGACATGATTTTTCAACTTCAAACTAACATTTAAAAGAAAAAATTATAGACTTGGAAACTATAACCAAAGAGTGGCCAACATTTTTGCATTTCATCTAGCAAGCATGAATTTCATTAATATTTAACACAGTTAAGCTAGTGATCTGATGGGCATTCATTAGAGAAAAGTCATTCTATTAGGCACTACTATACTCCATTCTGCCCATAAAAGAGTGTGATGTTCTCTTGGAAGCATCCTGAACAGCCGCATTTTGGAAAGCATTAATGTATGCCTGAGGCCCATTCTACAAATCATTTCATACAAAGTAAAATGACCGACAAACCCAAATGTGTGCTTTATATCAAACTTCTATTCAAACTTTAAAAGTTGAAATTTCCATTACATGCTCAGTATAAAACTATTTTCCTAGAGGTTTAAAATGTACATATGTGAGTTTGCCTTTTTCTGATGTATATAACATAGCTTTGCCATAAGGTCAAGATAAAAGAAAACCTTTCTACACACCTGAGCAGTACGGGAGAAAACAACTTGGGCTATAATCAAGTTTCTTCATGAACTGAATTTGTCCATTATCCTTCAGGCAAAAAAAGTTTCTTTCGCCAAGAACAAAAACAGAAGATGCTGACTGGTTGAAAGACATAATACTTATATCAAGGGCTTGCTCTCCAATGTTTAAAGTCCAATCTACCTGCAAAGGAAAACCTAAGATCAATTTAGTTGCTAAAAAACAGAACACTTTCATATCAATACTATTAAGAAATTTCTGACTTCCGGGCAAGATGGAGGGGTAGGTAGATACTCTTTGCCTCCTCATACAACCAAAAGAAGGACAACAATAAATTTAAAAACGAAAAGTAACCAGAACTCCCAGAAAATTGAACTATATGGAAGTCCAAAAATGAAGGAGTTAAGGAAGAAACATTCATCCAGACTGGTAGGAGGGGCACAGATGGGCAACCGGGGATGTGCAACAAGGCAGCAGCTGAAGGACCACGTAGGGTGAGGCAGTGGCTGTGGTCCCACATTCACATGCAAATAAACCAGGAAGAACAACTGGGGAGCGAGACAGATTGCACAACCTAGGGTTCCAGCACAGGGAAATAAAGCCTCAAAACCTCTGACTGAAAAAACCTGTGGGGATTGCAAGGGCAGGAGAAACTCCCAGCCTCACAGGAAAGCCTGTTGGAGAGACCCATAGGGTCCTAGAACATACACAAGCCCACCCCACCAGGAATCAGCACCAGAAGGGCTCAATTTGCTTGTGGGTAGTGGGGAAAGTGACTGAAAGCCAGCAGAGAGCCAAATAAGTGGCACTGTTCCCTCTGGTACCCCTCCCCCACATAGAGCACCACAGCACAGCAATGTGGGTGCCCCGCCCTGGTGAATACCTAAGGCTCCACCTTTTACTATGTAACAGGTATGCCCAGACAGAGAAATATGGCCCAAATGAAAGAAAGATCAAAGCTCCAGAAAAAATACAACTAAGTGACAAAGAGATAGCCAACCTATCAGATGCACAGTTCAAAACACTGGTAATCAGAATGCTCACAGAAATGGTGGAGTATGGTCACAAAATAGAGGAAAAACTGAAGGCTCTGCAAAGTCAAATGAGGAAAAATGTACAGGGAACCAAAAGTGAAGGAAAGGAAACCGGGACTCAAATCAATGATGTGGACCGGAAGGAAGAAATAAACAGTCAACCAGAACAGAATGAAGAAAAAAAATTCAAAAAAATGAGTAGAGGCTTAGGAACCTGAGGAACAATTTTAAGTGTTCCAACATCTGAATCTTAGGGGTACCAGAAGGAGAAGAGGAAGAGCAAGAAATTGAAAACTTATTTGAAAACATAATGAAGGAGAACTTCCCTAATCTGGCAAAGGAAATAGACTTCCAAGAAGTCCAGGAAGTTCAGAGAGTCCCAAAAAAGTTGGACCCAAAGAGGAACATACTAAGGCACATCATAATTACATTACCCAAGATTAAAGATAAAGAGAGAACCTTAAAAACAACAACAAACAGACAGTTACCTACGAAGGAGTTCACATAACACTATCGGCTGATTTCTCAAAAGAAACCTTGCAGGCAAGAAGGGCTGGAAAGAAGTATTCCAAGTCATGAAAGCAAGGACCTACATCCAAGATTACTCTATCCAGCAAAGCTATTATTTAGAATGCAAGGGCAGATAAAGTGCTTCCCAGGCAAGGTCAAGTTAAAGCAGTTCATCATCACCAAGCCCTTATTATATGAAATGTTAAAGGGACTTATCTAAGAAAAAGAAGATTAAAAAACATGAACAGTAAAATGACATCAAACTCACAACTATCAACAACTGAATCTAAAAAAAAAAACAAAAACAAAAACAAACCAAGCAAACAACTAGAACAGGAATAGAATGACAGAAATGGAGTTCACATGGAGGGTTATCAGTGGGGAGGGGTTGGGGGGAAAATGAGGGGAAAGGTAAAGGGAATAAGAAGTGTAAATGGTAGGTACAAAATAGACAGGGGGAGGTTAGAATAGTATACGAAGTAGAGAAGCCAAAGAACTTATATATATGACCCACGGACATGAACGGGGACTGCTGGTGACAGGGGGGTGCAGGGTAGAGGGGAATAAAGAGGAAAAAAATGAGGCAACTATAATAGCATAATCAATGAAATATATTTTTAAAAAGAAAAGACAACCTTCTGAATTGGAGAAGATATCCACCAATGACACATCCAACAAGGAGTTAAAATCCAAAATTTATAAAGAACTCACTAGCTTAACATCAAAAAATGAAAGATCCACTTAAACAGTGGGCAGAGAACCTGAATAGGCATTTCCCCAAGAAGACATACAGATGGCCAAAAGACATATGAAAAGATGCTCACATCACTAATCATTACAGAAATGCAAATTAAAACCACATGAGATATTACCTCATGCCTGTCAGAATGGCCACCACCAATAAGTCAATATAACACAGGTGTTGGCAAGGATGTGGAGAAAAGGGAATCTTGGTCCACTGTTGGTGGGACTGCACACTGGTGTGGCCAACACGGGAAACAGTATGGAGGTCCCTTAAAAATTTAAAATAAACTACCTAATGACTCAGCAATGCCACTTCTGCATATTTGTCTGAAAAAACCCAAAACACTAATGTGAAAAGATATGTGCACCCCCTATGTTCATTACAGAATTATTTACAACAGCCAAAATACGGAAGCAACCTAAGTGCCCACTGATAGATGAGTGGACAAAGAAGATGTGGCACAGATATACAATGGAATATTACTCAGCGATAAAGAGTGAAATCTTACTATTTGTGACAACATGGATGGACCTGGATGGTATTATACTAAGTGAAATAAGTCAGAAAGAGAAAGACAAATATCTTATCATTTCACTTATATGTGGGATCTAAAGAATAACAGAAACAAAACAAACAGACTCCTAGATACTGATGTTTTCCAGATGGGAGAGGGGTTGGGCAGCTGTGTGGAAGGGGTCAAGAACTACAAATTGGCAGTTATGAAACAGTCACGGGGATGTAAAGTGCAGGACAGGAAATACAGTCGACAACATTGTAATAACGATGTGTGGTGCCAGCTGGGTACTAGACTTACAGGGCGGGGGGATCACTTTGTAAATTACACAAACATCTAACCACTATGCTGTACACCTGGGACTAATATAAAATAATCTTGAATGTCAACAGTAATGGAAAAATAGAAAAAAATGATTTAAAAAATAGAAAATAAAGCCCTGTCTGGTGTGGTTCACTGGATTGAGCACGGGCCTGCGAAACAAAGTGTCGCCAGTTCAACTCCCAGTCAGGGCACATGTCTGGGTTGTGGGCCAGGTCCCCAGCAGGGAGCACATGAGAGGCAAACACACATTAATGTTTTTCTCTCTCTCTTTCTCCTTCCCTCCCCACTCTCTAAAAATAAATAAATAAAATCTTTAAAAACTAGAAAATAAATCAATAAAAAAATAAATGTAACATTACTGAAATTTTTATATACTAAAAAAAAAGGCCTTACAACAAGTCTTTTTCCAGAACCAAGTTTCTGCTGTTCGGTCTCCTGTCTTTTATCTGCGTCTGTTGCAAAAGCAAGTACTTGGTACCTGTAAAAAAGACAAGGAATAATTAAAAGTGACTTTATAATGAAAAAGTGTAAATTATTTTAAACTTTAAATGCATATTTTAACTTTTAAAATGCATTTTAAACTTTAAAGCTGACCGAGAAGATGAACCTTCTGAACCACTTTTACCTTGGTTTTAAAAACTATAAAATTTAGGACTGGATTCTTGCAGAATGATACTCTGATGTAAGACTATGCAAAATTGTCATGATCAAGAAGTGATAATCATATGTCCCAAAATCCAATACCGAGAAAATAGTTCTGCCAACTATCAAAGTATTTCCATTAAAATTTTGTGTGACAAATAGCAATGCTCAAGAAATATCTAGTACGAAAACACCAAACAGAAAGAAATGTAAATAACGCAAAGCAGCCAGATGTAGCAGAAACTATCAACACATGATATGGAGCTCAGACAACCCGAGTCTAAGCCCCAGCTAAATCACTTACTAGTTAGTTCAGTGGCTTTTGGAAAATTAAACCCCCTGTGTCTTATCTTCCCCATGAATAAAATGGGAAGAACAATCTCTAATTCAAACATTGTTAAAAGAATTAAAAAATAGTGGAGTGTCTAGTGCAGTATCTGGTATATTTTAGGTGCTTAAACATTCATTGAAACATTAACCAACAGATAAAGGTTTATATAAGCAGAGAGATCGATAACTTAGTAGTTTATTGGGTATGTAGTGTTCTCAATAATGGATATTGTTACTTTCTATAAGTATTTTACAGCTTTTATTTCAATAGTAACATCTAGCTCAAATCATTATTTAAAACAACTTGTAAAGGTCATTCATTCTGGAAATGAATGATTTAGCCAGAAAGTTTAAATTTGCATGTTTCCCATTAACTAGTGATATGTTAGAGTAATAATCCCACTGTCAGTGAAGAACCTTAAGGCTTACAGATGACTTTCCCTCCTACTGAAGCACAGCTCTTTGCATTGTTCTTCCACAGCTAAGAGGAAAATCAGTAAAAGCTCTATTATGACCCTCGTGTTGTCTGAGAAAAAGATGTCTGATCATGTGAACATCTGGGACCTGAATGAAGGCGAGGTGCTGTCACAGGTTGCTAAGCACGGAAGTGTGCACAGGTATTCAAATATCATACACCAGCTATTACACCATCCTCTCTCAAACAGGGATACTTCATTTGTAAAAAGCCTCCAATTTCAGGTGGAGACGGAATGACTGTGCATGAAGGTAGATTTTGCAAGGCATTCACAAAAATCAGGTTTACAGTTAATATGAAAGCTTAATGTTTACGAATTCCATTCATTCAATAAACACACAGCAGGGGTTTAAGACAAGCATTGACAAAGGAAAAAACTACTACATGGTCTATATCCACCAGGACCTCCCAAAGTGGTGGAGATTCATGTACAAATAAGTATAACTTAGAATGCACTGTGCTAACAGAAGGTATGCACACGGTACTGAGGGAACGAGGTGGCAGAAACAGAAACGGAAGTGGAAGAATATGTATGTTCTTGGTCCAGGTTCAGGAGGAGAATGCTACCTTTTACAGAATGAGTGCAAACTCATCGTGCTGGTAAAGAGGTAAAGGTGTTACGGCAAAGCAAACAGCACATGCAGAAGCATGCAGCAGTAAGAGACATGAAAGGCCGTGGTAGGAGTTTAGGAGAGACGCACAGCAGGGAGGACTGAGTCATGGGCAACGAGACCAACAGGCAGGAGGGTGAGGAGCTCAGCCTTGTAAAAGCCTGCTAAAAAATCCCATAGGCAGCTGCAGCAAATGTCTCCATACCAACTGAGACTGGCTTTCAAAATGCCTGTGTCTCCAGGAGTGCCAAATAATTAGACCTCACATTCCAACCTCCAAATAGGATTGTTTTACTCTTCTCAGTTTGTGGTAAGAGAAACAGTGTGCACTGGTGACTGGAACACAAGCCCAGAGCTGGTCCTGCTGAGGATCTAACCCTAGACAACTAACTACCTAGATGGTTAATTTCCTGCAGACACCAACCTACCAGAGGACGATAGAGATATTAATGAGATCATTGCAAAAATCCAAAGCTTCTGAGTTGTTTGAAGCTTCTTATATAACTACAAAGAGTTCTTATTTCATCTGAGGAAGAAGTGAGCCCCTAAAGTGGCCTCATTAACATCAAAACAGCAAGCAGAGACACAGCCAAAACTGACTGCAGGTTTCCAAGTCCAGATCAGTTCTCTCCCTGGAAGGTGACCCAGAAGAGTATTTTATTACTAAACAGAGCTGACAGTGAATGTAGATGATGACAGACCTACAGCGGCACCTATTCTATGGTTCTTCTTTAAATCCTCTTAACTGTGACCAATAATGTACACGGTAATCTATTTCCAAAACCAAAGAATTCCAAGCACACTTAGAAATTCTAAAATAAAGACGACTCCTGGATTTTTTTCTTACCAGGCAAGTGCTCAGTGATATAAGCTAAAGAGCACGCTTCCCTTGCTGAGGCTGCCGAGGAACAGTGTGGCCCGATGCAACAAGACTTCATGAAAGACTGTCACACGTGGTTCTCACGTATGAAGCGGAGAGGAAGCAATCACAAATGCAGCAGGTCCAGGAGAATGAATGGTGGCGCTTTTTAGCTCAATAACCGCAAATGTTTAATGGGTCCTGTGGAGCACCCGTGACAAACTCAACCATGTAATTTAGTGCTCTTCTGTGTCACATCGTAAAAACAGCAGCAAGGAACTAAAATGTAGACTGAGGTGTCATGGAGTACAAAAGGAAACCCTCCAAAATCGTTTATTTTCTAATGAAACATAGCTGGCACCTCAAAGGATAGCAGGATAGTTTGGACCCTTGATATTTAAACTCGGGGAACTCTACTAGAAATGGAGGCTCTGGACACAGAGTCTCACATTGTTCCTTTTCAACTGTAGCTAAAATATCCTTGAATGTGCCAGAGAGAAGCAAGGACTTCTTTTCATTGAAAGAAGCCAGTAACAAAAGAGACACATTCCTTACAAACTTTGCACCTTCATCAAGATCTTAAACACCTACTTTCCGGCAGGTGCAGTGCTGGGCACTTTAGGAGATAGAAAATCCCTGCCATCAAGGATCATTTAACTCGGCTGAGAAGAAAAAGAAGCAAATATGTAGTATCAATGAAAGCATGAACAGAACTTGTGGAAAACGTGAAAAACTACTCTGAATTGAGAGGAGGAGATGTAGCTTAGACCCAGGTCACAGAAGACCTGAAGGGAGCAGGGAGGCTTCCAGACATGATTGCCGTTTGCAGAGAAGGGAGGGAGAGCATTTCAGAAAGAGAACAGCCTGTGCAAGAGAGGAGAGAGAGAAAAAGTGGATGCATAGGGAGAACCCCAGGTATTTCAATTTGACAAGAGGCTAAGACTGGCAAAGAACCTACTCTTCTTTTTTAAATACTGTCGATTAAATTCAACAAATGTATTTTTCAAAATATGAATTTAAAGCCTATTATCTATTTACAATGTACCGGGAGCCATTATAAGGGTGCAGGGAAAGTGTAGGGCACAAAGGAGAAAAATAAAGCTCATGGAAAATACATATACTTCTTCAGGGAGCCTCCCTACATCCAACTCTTGTTTGTTGGAGCGCCCGCAGGCCTCCCCGGTCCCCTGTGCACAGTTCTGCAGTGGCCTGGATCTCAGCAAACTGCAACTGCCAACTGACCTGCCACCTCCCCACTTGCTTACATACCGCTTGAGGACAAGAGACAGGTCTCATTTAACTTTACATTTCCTGCACTTTGCACAGTGTGTGGCACATAGAAGCCTCTTGAAAAATGTTTCCTAAATGAAAGATTGAACAAACCAACCAAATTATTCCATCAGTGAGCAGATATTTAAGACAGATTCTGCTCTCGGGAACCTGATAACGCAAGCCATCCTCTGGAACATTTCACACAGTATAAGGCAATATAAGATACTGTGCAAAAATCACTTTACCGGGCAGAAAATATCTCTAGGAGGTGAAAGAAGAGGGAGATAGTTGAAGCAGTTCACTTTAAAAGTCTATTCCAAATATGAAAGTCAACATAACAGAGATAAAATGGGACTGGATTAGAGAGAGCACTAAATGCTGATATAAGAAAGTTTGGATTTTTTAATAAGAAACAAAAACTCTGGCTTAAAGGGTGTTTTAAAAAGATAGCTACAGCCCTGACTGATGTGGTGCAGTTGGTTGGGAGCACCATCCGATAGCCAAAAGATTGTGGGTTCGATTCTCAGTCAGGGCACATGCCTGGGTTGCGGGTTTGACACCCCCCTATCCAGGTGCATATAGGAGGCATTCCATTGATGTTTCTCTCTCCCTCCCTCTCCCTCTAAAAGCAATGAAAAAACATCCTTGGGTGGGGATAAAAAATATTTTAAGATAGCTATGGGAACAACCCTAAAATCTAGAGGCAAGAAAATCAGAAGTCTAAATGAAAAAATAGAGGCCTCAGTGCCAATGGGAATGGGAAGTAAGGGTTGAATAAGAGGAAAAAAAGGTGGACAGGTCAGGACCTACTGACTAAATAACTCTGACAAGGAAAGAAAAAGAATAAAACATGATCCTAAGGTTTGATAAATACGGCCAAAAGAACAGTGGTACAGAAGCTACCCCTCCAAAAAAGGCCAATGATTCCCTCACTTCAGAAGAAAAACAACTCTCAACGTGTGTCCCTGAATTAGAGTCCTACCTGGATTCTAATCCTACCTGTGTGTTTACAATGACGATTTCTGGGACATTTTCCAAAATTCCTAAACCAAAATCTAGGGGATCAGGGATTGGGACCCTGCAAACGAGCGTTTGATAGCAGGCTTCCCATGCTGACGTCACAGACCCACGGCCTCCCCTAGTTCCTATCTGAACATGACCGAGCTTGTCTTAAAGTGATTAGACATCAGTACCGAAAATGAAAATGAATTCTGTCTGATTCTGTCTGAAACGCCTTTTATACTAACTGATTGCACTCTATTAACTGATTATAAATACGTTTAGTGAAGCTTCAAAAGAACCTGCAGTTTCCATGCTTTCTCCCATCCCAAACTGCACCCATGATTATCGTTCAAGTTTATCTATTAAACTTGAAAGTGCAGGTAAATACAACACACTATTTAATGTTATGAACCCTCCTGACTGTCACCATTGCACAATAATCACATAACCCGTGCATTTTTACCATTATCAAAGACCCACATGATGGATCAGGTGGTGAATTCTTTAGTCCTAAATGGAGATGAATTTAACAGATTGGCATGCTGACTCACCGCAGTTAAAACAGCATGAGCTTCGGTGGGATTACATTTACGCATTAAGGGAACCTACACATCGCTTCCTCATCCAATTGCTCCTGGGGTTATTACCAAGTTAATTCCTGTGCGCATATTTCAAAGAGTAGGTCATGCAGCATTCAGATCTCTGTGCTGTGACCCCTGTCTAACACTGCCAGTATCACTACTTGGCAGGAGTTGAGACACAGCACTGGGTGGAAAGCTGAAAAGCAGATCTCTTCAATACTACTTAAGTTTTGACAGGCTTGAATGCATTATACAGATACTTTTCTCAGCCTCTCAAGATAACTATAATATTTTATTTATTACAGTAGCAATGCCACAATTCATTCATCTCCTTTGGACAAGGGCCGCAGGAGTGATGGCAGGAATGTGACATAATGATACACTACCTCCACCACCTAACTTCTTCGTCACAAACACTGGCCTGTTCTCAGGGTTCTGGATCCTAGGTGCCCTGACAGTAATTCACAAAAGCTAAGTTGCCACAAACGAAGGGAAAACTGCACCGCCTTGCTATAGATGCAGTAGTGAAGCCTGAAGACAAAAATGCACAGCTGTTGCCTGATGGATTTATATTTTCTTCCTGTCCTGGGAAAAACATGAGGCCAAAAATAATACCGAAAAACTATAATGAAGTGTTGCTTAGACGTTTAAAGTTCTAACTGTTGCCATCAGTAAGATAACAACAAAAAAAGTTACTGAAGATACTGTAAGTCCCCAAGTCGATTTCTTTCCCAGCATAGATTTCTTTCCTTTCCCCATTCTCCCTTCCAACGTAAAACACAGCCTCCAAAACCTCAAAACATTAATTTTTATTGAAATGTAGCTGACAGAGGAGAAAAAGTTCTCTCTCTAAACACAAGTCACCAAAATCAGTGAGGATTTCTAGTAAAAAATATAAACTGCTTTCATAGGGCCATTTTCATACTTCACTTCTATTATCATCATTCTTTTAAGAACATTTGTAACAATGCTTGTATGTCTGCCAGCCTTCTTCCTATGTACACATACATTCTTTCTTTTATAAAATAATTCCACATATGCATCCTTATATTGGGCTTTTTTCACTGACCCTGTGTTTTATTATTTGTAATTCAGGGAACAGTCCCAATAATTGTTGAACATTTTCTACAGGATGGCAACTTGACACCATGTCGTCCTCATAAAAAACTTGTCAAACAGCTGTTATTATCCACTCTGCAGCCAGGACACTGACCACCCAACTGCTGGGAGCAGCAAAATCATGGTTCCAGTCCAGGTCCACCTCTCTGCAAACCCCCCTCTCAGCCTCTGCACTGGACCGCCTTTCAAATACCTTATCACACGTAAATGATACCTCTGCATCACCAAAAGTACATTTTATTTTAAAAGGGGGGGCTCTTCTTTATTTGTGATATTGAAACTCTTTGTGGAAAAGAACTAGTCAGCAACATACACACCAGAAAACCATGATTTCAAAGGCCGGACATCCAAACTTACTTGTAACTTTCCACATGTCGGCAGGAAGAGACAGTAATGAAAGAATCTGTCCGGGAACTGTAGGCAAGAGGGCCGGGCAAAAGAGAACCAGGGAGAAACCTCCCAAAAGCATAGCTCTCCTGCTCAAACACCATCAGCATCCCATCCATGGACTGGATGCAAATCAAATCTCGACCTGAAGAAGAATTAGAGAAAATTAGGTGACCTATTCTTAAATATTTATCGCTACCTGCCACAAATATGTCATAAGTTTATTTTTCCCCAAAGGGGAAAAGGAGCAGTTCAAACTTTAAATTATGAACTGATGAAGCTTTCAGATGAAGTGTATCAGTAAATACACACTTCCTCATGTTAAAGGATTTAGATGTCTATATTTTTAAGTATAATTACTCTCATTTACTGTATGTTAAAATCCCTAGCTCAAGATAACCCTCAATAACAATCAGGACTCTTTACAATATAGCAATGTTCCCCCAAATCAGAAATACAACAGCCACTCTGCACAAGGCTACTTTTCTTCAGAACACACCAGCCTCATACTCTCCAGTGACTTGGGCGCCAGTTGAACCCAGCATACCAAACCACCAGTTTTATATAAGTCACAGTGTTAGGCACTGTTGGGAGTGAAAAAAATATATACGTTCAAAAACACTAATAATCAGGGCCAAGATGGAGGCATAGGTAGACAC
>PVKM010005825.1:0-46451 GCA_004027735.1 Carollia perspicillata | reverse complement strand
GTTCAGCTGTGCGGGCTAAGGCAGAAAAGTTCACTCTTGCCTCTGTGCCACGCAGGACCAAAGGACCCCCAGCGGGAAGCTCCTCTGCCCTCTGTCATTTTCCAGATGGGCACGAAAGTTGCCTTTCCTTCATCTTCCGGCCCAACACTGAGTGAGTCTCGATTGGTCTGGCGCTTCCTTGCAATCAAGGCGTGCACAGGGCACATCACTAACTCAAAAACCCTTTAAAAATGAATTATAACCGCGAATGCAGTTTTAGAGTAAGGCCACGCGCTTCGGAGACGCAGACCCGTGATATTTATAGACGGGCTGCGGGTGCACAGAAGGCCTAATCACACGCCGCGCCTTTGCGTCCCATCTCAGCTTCTCCTCCAGAGCACCCAGGTGAGAGAGCCTGTGACTTATGGCTGCGTCAGTTCATACAGAAACGTGCTGTCCCATCCAAGGCAAGTAGTTCATCTTCTACGTGACGGCCCGTGCATCTCCCAAACCTGCAGGCTCTCTGACCACGCCGAGCCAAAATGGCTTCAGCAAGGACCCAGGGTCGAATGATAACCCTGGGAAGCAGGAATGCGCCGACAGAGAACAGAGCTGTGCTGGTGACGCGTCCTTGGTGATGTGTCTGTTTGTAAATTGACATTGGGCTACAATCCAGTGTAATTGGAGCCCCCCAAATGCATGAGAAGGCGGGGTTATTCATCAGAAGTCAATTGATTTGCAAAGAGTTGGTTAATAATCATTGATCCACCATTTTTTTCTGTGATTTTGAAATTAGCGTGTTCAATATTTTAGTTTGTTCTTTAGAACTAATGTTGAAGCTCCCTAAATATATAATTATAACATCAGACATTGTTTCCCTGTATACTTACTATTTCTTAATTATTACTATGAAGTATTTGTTTATATGTATAAATACGTAGGATTTGAGTATTTCAAAACATGCTGAATTCAAAAAGAAATCTCCTTTCCTGGATAAAATATTTATGAATATCAACGAGATGGGAATTTATTTGATGTTTCTGGTACGATCCTACTGCATTTCAGTTCTATTGTCAGTGATGTCAGCATGGAAATAGCCTTGCGTTACGGTCAACTTCACGTCTGATGAGTTGTGTCCCTAAGTTTACGCTTCCCTAATACCTCTGGCTACGTAGCTGAGCCTGATAAATGTGACACCATTGGAGGTCCACGAAAAATGTGGCCCACTTCAAATGCATTTGACAGATCGTCTCTTATTCCCCGACGGCTCATTGTGCCTTGTTTTCTGTCTTTTTTGTCTGTGACTGAACGAGAAAGACAGCAGACAGCATTTGTACCAACTCTAAGGTTCAGTAGGTGATTAGTAAATATTATTCAATAAAATGTTTAAAAATGTCACCGTCCTCTCAGGCAACCTGACTTCAACGAGACTCTCCATGTGGCTGACTCCTAAATAGGAGTCTCTGGTTGCCGTGTTTTTCGTGAGTTGTTTGAATTCAGCTGCACGATGAACTAAATGGCTGCTTCCCTGGCCTGGCAACATCCTCGTGTCTCTGCAATGCTTCTGCTGCCTCTTCTGTGCCTTGTACCTGTGGCAGTCAGCACCGCTGCCTTCAGATCTTTGCATCATCCCTGGTTGCTCCCCCTCCCTCCTTCCCCTCCTCTCCCTCCTCTCCCTCCTCTCCCTCCTCTTCCTCCTCTTGCCAGGAGTTGCAAACAGAGCCTTTTCTGCACCTGAAATTCTCCTTCTGCCCGTCCTTTTCTTTCTGCTTACGATGTCAGCGTTCACTGCGGAGACGCCAATCACTTTCCAGTTGGTCTTCCCTCCCAGCATCCTCTGACCTTAGCCAAGTCCAGCGCAACTACAAATGAGCGTTTCCTCGGTGTCATCTTTGGGGCTTACTGTACCCCTATAGTAAATATAGCATCATATGATATTATAAAAGAAAAACACAAATGGTCATCTCCCTCAATTCTACCCCTAAATCAGTCAAAACAAAAAGTTAAATTGCTTTAAGTGAGTAGATCGATCCTATTTATAAGCAGCAGGAGTAACGATTCCTTTCCAAGGTTAAGAATTAGGTCAGTGGGAAAATTAAAATCCAGTCTATTACGTTGTGTTTATTAAAGATGAAAACCGTGCTGGCTGGGCTGTGTTTACTGTAATAATAACTGCATAAAATATCTAAAATACATTCTCCATCATGCTAAATTGTAACTTTGTCACTGATGTGGACGATGATTTCTCTTGTTGCATCTGAATGGACTACAGGTACAGGGACGCTGCCACTCATTACGGTTCTTCCACAAAAGGTGAGTGAGTGAGCTGGGGTGTAACCCCCACAACTATCCTCCCTCCTGGAGTCCAGAGGCCCCTGGATCCACAGGCCTTGAATGATGCAGAGGGTGCCTGTTTAGGCCAAAGATGGCTTCCTTAGCCATCGAGGCTGAGAAAGCACAGGTGGAGAGGGCCAGCCCCACTGCCGGCTCTGCAGTGGGCATTGCCCGCTCACCTGTGGCAGAATTGGTCTATGGGTAAGCGACCAAAATCCTTCTTTGCTAACGTGTTATTTCAAAAGCAAAACAAGAAGTGACAAATCCGAGGTTTTCAAATGCAAAAAATAATACTGTTTATATTACTCTATTCAGTACACTTTTCCCCCTTCTAAATAGGTTGTTACTTTTCAAGCCAGCATTTCATTTAGCAAAAAATGTTTTCTTTTTTTAAAAAATCCCAGCCTATCAGCAGGAATTTCAATAACTTTATTCTTTGCATTTCAAATAACAGAGGAACTGAAGGGTGCAACCGAAGTCGGTCTCAGAGAGCACAGCGACCAGAAGAGATTCACAAGGAAACCAGTTTCGCCTGAGCCAGCCCTTCACCATCAATATTTAACACCTTGAACTCAGTGCCATCCCCAAAACGTCCATGTCTGGCCATCCTGAATTTCAAACAGTGAATAAATTGTGAAGTCAAGGTGGCATGCGAGGACTCATGCACATTCTTCCAGAGACAGAAAATAAACATTACGTGATTATTTGAGGAGAACTAGGTTGATACAGCTATGCATTTCCAAAATGCTAACTTCGTCTGTGGACAGCAGATACAGACAAGTGGGGAGGCCTGAAAGCCCAGGTACGAGATGGCTATGAATGCCATCGCCGTCTCCTGCGTCAGAACTGTGTGCGGGGAGGGGCCTGAGGGCTGGGGGGATCAGACAAAACAAAACAAAACTCACGGGCAGAGACAGCAGCATGGTGACTGCCAGAGGGGAAGGCGGGTGGGGGGAGGTAGAGGAAGGTATGGGGGGGTAAATGCTGATGGTCCAGTGGTGAACTCACAGCACTATATACAGATGATACACTGATATTACAGAATTGTACACCTCACATCTACATAATTTTATTAACCAATGTCACCCCAATAAATTTGATAAAAGTAAAAAGAAGTGTGTTGTTGCAACTCAGTGGACACCACGGGTAAAGGCGAAGTCTTCCTCTTCCACTCCGTAAGGAACGGCTACACATGCCCCGAAACCGACTTCCTCAGGTACGAATGCATCCACCAGGGCTTTCTGCACACTGGGATTGCATTTTAGATCTTTTCACCCTTTTAGTTGACTCCATCTCTATCATTATATTTGAAGTGAGCGTCTTTTCAGCACTTCATTTTTCCCTTTTAATCCAGTATGAAAACCTGTATGTTTTCATTGGCTATGTAGCCCACCCCCATGCAGTGTACTTACTGGAACGGCTGGAAGTAGCTCCGCCATTTTATTTTGATATTTTCCACTGTTTCTTCCCCCTCCGTTTCCCATTTTCGACCTTATTTTGGACAATTTGTTTGTATAACGTGGACCCCTATTCTGGGTTCCTCTGTCCACGTAGATGAGTATTTTTTTCCTTGGGATTTTAGCTTCCCTATCAGTCAGCTATTTCATCCAAATGAGCGCCAAGTGATGAGAATAATTTATATGAATATTTATTCCCTTTTCAACAGGAAACGCAAACATGAAAGGCATCTCGTTTGCCTATCTTAAAAGAAGTTGACTTCAAAGCCTCTTCTAGGAAAATATTCTCTAATTATGGAATTCTATCTAGGCATAGCCACTAATGTCGCACCCAAGCATCAAGATCTGCCTCAATGTTTGGTAACTTCTTTCTCCTTAAAGTCATCTGTACAAAGTGTGAAATAGTGAAGGCTTTTGCGAGGGAAAAATGTGGAGTTGCTTAATACGTTTTATGTTGGGTGGCTCAAAGATCAATATACCATTTGGAATTAATTTTCATATAGCCCTAAAGATTTTCCATCATACGTTTCTTATGTTAATATTTATTTTTGCTAATGTGGTCCAAAGGTTGCACTGAGCCCTGGTTTAGATGCTCTTATCCATCATGCACACAGTGATGCAAGAGTGCACGTTTTTTTGCTACCGAAATTAAAATGTCTCGTTCTAGGGTATTGATGCTATGGATGTTCTCAGCAAAGTGGAATTTTATATTATGTCATTAAAATGAATATTAAAATGGTACAATGGCAAAATATAGATTTTCATATCTCTTTGGCATGGAGACATTCTAATGCAGAGTGGAAATGGCATAGAGTTAGATGATCTGAATTAAAGATTCTGATTTAAAAGGAAGGCCCTGTGAATTTTATAAGATCTATTTTAAATTTTTTTCATTTCACTAATTAAAGTGATTAAAGAGACAGAATAGAGTTTCTATACATCGTTACTGTTTTATCTTTTTTTCCAAGTATTGCATTCGTGAATAAAATTAAATTGCTGACTGGCGAACTTGACACACAGGAGTACCAGTGTGGACATTCTACCCCCCTCTCCGGCTGCCATAGGCAGAGTTGACGTGTCTCTTTGGCTGCCCGTTCTCCGTTCCTCTCCCTGACTGGTAGGGGCATTCCAGGTTCCTCTCCGGAAACCAGTGCTCACTGGTGTGGGGTTGTCCAGGGGAGCGGACAACTGGTTCTGTCCAGGGGAGCGGTTCTCAAACTTCACATGCAGCATGAACACCTGAAATACCTGTTGGTTAGCGCACCACCTGCTTGTGTCCACCCCGCCGAGTTTCTGATTCAGCAGGTCTAAGGTGAACCCTGAGAACTGGCACTTCTAAGGAGTTCTCAGGTATTTTCTCAGCCCTAGGCAGTGGATTCCCTCTGAACCATCTGCAAAACACCACGACCTGGGTCACTGCTATACACTTCATGCTGAATCGGTAGCACAAATCTATGAACTTAGGTATGGTGCTGCAGTGTCAAAACGTGAGTAGGATGATGGTTAGGAGACCAAGCGTAGTCACTTGTGTATTACAGTTGGAATTACAATGGGAGCAATTGCCAAAAGCCAAGTCCAGTGGGATAAGCCATGGAGTCCCTGTTAAGGAGACGTATTGGAAGCCCCTCTGTGTGTCTGGTTCTAATGTCACTACACTGGAGCCTTCCCTCATCTATCCCTTCACCAAGTTGGGTTATAGCTCTCTTCTTACTGCTCTCACACATCACATGGATGTGTCTATCACTGAACCTTGCCTGTTTAAAAATTATAGTTTTATGGCCCTGGCTGGTGTAGCTCAGTGGATTGAGTGCGGGCTTGCGAACAAAAGGATCACGGTTCGATTCCTAGTCAGGGCACATGTCTGGGTTGCAGGACAGTTCCCATCCCAGCAGGGGACACAGTAGAGGCAACCACAAATTGATATTTTTCTCCTTCTCTCCTTCCCTTCCCTCTAAACATAAATAAATAAAATCTTAAAAAAATTTTTTAAAAATAAATAAAAATTATAGTTTTATGTACCTGTGGTCTTCATTAGATATTTGGTCCCTGAGAGAGGAGGAGGGCCATTTCTTACTAATCTTATCTATCTTTTGTTTTCAATGTTTTGGGCAAAATCTTATGGGTGTTTGGCCTCCAAGAAATTTTTGTCGCACAAAAGAAGAGATCAATGATGGATAGTGTGTGAAAGACAGAGGCAAAGAATAACCCGCACCAGATGACTCCTTGGGACAGTGGTAGTTTGGACCAGCATTTTTTTCCATGGGCTTCTACAAGTCTGCACACGAGAAGCTATTGTCACCACAGTCCTCTCCTCTTTTCAAGAATGTGTCCGCACGCTTGCAACTTGTACAGAGAATGACAAATAAAATGCTCAAGGGGATAAGAGGTGGTAGACTGGAAAATTTCAATTCTAGCTGGAAAGACACAAGCTGAGGGGGAGCATGTCTGAAATTTAAAATTCACTGAAGGCTTGGATGGGGGAAGACATATTTAACAGAGTAAAGTAAGCTAGAATTGAGCATTTCCTTTGGACTTTAAGAAATTACATGAGCACACATTTTTTAAAAAATACTACTTTGTGTCAGGGTGACGAAAGAACACACTCACCCTCTACTTACATTTTGTTCCTAATGCTTTGTTCTGTTAGAATATTCTCCCGCTTTAAACTCTAAGCCATACTTCAAGACCCAATGGTAGACCAGTTGCCTGAATTCACCCCATTCTTTCTCCCACCTGCAGTGAGTTCTCTCTCCACAGAGCTCAGACAGCCCACGTTTTACTAATCAAAATATTGCCTGAAAACATATCGACATTCATGGAACGTGTACTATCTCCAGCTACACCATGAGTTGTTTCATGTCACGCATCAAGCATGGCACATTCCCTGCCTCTTCTGTGCCGCTGTTCACCCCACGGCAGTAGCTGCTTGCAGTCCTGAGATAAAGTCCTTTCGCTCAAGTATGTTTATAAGGACACACGGTTTGCCAGGAAGCTCTCCCGAGACCTGGACATGGATGTCTTTATTAGGACAGGTTTCCCTTTCCACTTGGAAATTCTAGGACAACTGCTTGAGAAAATAAAGGTAAGATGTGATGGGAGTGGTCTTTTTTTAAATGAAATTTATTGGAGTGCTGTTGGTTAATAAGACCATAGCGGCTTCGAGCACAGATGTCCCTGATCCGTGATCCACGCATGGCACGGTGTGCCCACCGCCCGAGGTCAGATCACCTTCTGTCGCCAGGATTTGGCTTTGCCCTCCAGCACCCCACGGTGGAGGTGATCCTTTTCTCCTTAGCTATCTCACACTTTCCTCACCTCTTTCCCTTAGGCTCGTTTTATTGTCTCTTTTCCTTCTTCATTTCCCTCCCACAAAAAAACCAATTTAGGATCAAGTTCATCCTTCTTTCACGCCTTTATGCAACAATTAAAAAAATGACTTGAGTCTACACTATGCTATAAGTAGGCCAATGTTCCAGTTAATTAGAATGTAAAGATTAATAAAAAAAAGATATCTGGCCTGAGGACACTTGAACATAGAACAATGGTATACATTCATTTATTCATGTAGATATTCAATCATTGTTTATTTACTGAGGCTACATGGTTGAATAATACATGATTACATTAGCAAGAAATTCCAAGGTTTATCTAAGAACACTTAAAATATTTTTAGTGTTTATTATTATAAAATGTGGAGGAATGGACTCCACAGTGTTGTGTAGGTTATCAAAAGGACAGGACTAGAAGTGGGGAGGGGAATAATGTTATTTTTTCTCTTGTATACAACTCTAATTTCAATGAGAAGGTATTATTTCATAATTTAATAAATTAATTAATTTAAGAGTACCAAATACAGTTATATATCTTTCTTCAAAATACCTTTATCTCCATAATAACTAATCTCAATTATTATTCATTTTATTTCTATGTACTTAATTTACTCTAGAGCATTTAATTTAGAGCTATTAAAAGAAGGGGAAAAGTTTTCTCAATCAATTTTAATGCTACCATACTACTGTACTCATTCAAAAATGAATTGTTCATATAAAATTCTCCTACATCTATTTCCTGACTTAGTGCTTTCTTCAAAATTCCCTCCAAAAATTACTGTTTAGGTGGTGGGATTAACCACATTGATCTTTAAATTTCTCTGAAACACAAGGTCCATTTCCACAAACATTTCAGTCCATAGTTAATAAGTTCTTTTTTTTTAAACATTATTCTCTGAATTCTATGCAACCAGAGTGCTACATCCCAGAGTGCCAAACTCCCTCTCCCCTCCCAGTTACTCCCCGTGTTTAAGAAAGACAGAGGGCGTCTTGATATACTTAAGCTCTTGACAAGAAACCTGTCTCGGCTGAATGTGGCACCGCTTCTTGATTTGCCACAGCAGTTGGCCCCGAATTCCAAAATGGACAGGAGAGCCCATCCTAATAACAGCACCTATTTCCAGTTTCAGCGAGGCTTCGTAGCAAATCACATGTCCTCATGAACTTACTGGAGTGGGAGGAAGTGGTGCCCCGCTGACGAGCGTCACCCTGCTCACCAGCTCTGCCCACTTCCCAGGCTCCGTCTCCTCCTCCGGGATGGGTGCTGAGTCAAGCACGAGGTGTTTGCTGCTGGAAGTGGCACTGCCTTAATTCTTTTACCCCTCGGGAGCATCTTCCCATGCCAAGTCAATTTGCGATGGCTTGAATCTTTCAACAGCCCTTTGGTCCGACTCCAGAGTCCCTCTCAAATATCAGATGACGGTGACCCCTTTGTGTAAACTTTAATATGTCAGAAACCCAACTTAAAATCCAAGAAGGTTTCCTAGTTTTTGAACTTTAATCTCGGGGCTCTACCGACTGCCTTTGGAATCCACGAGGGATTACTGGGTAACTTGCTAATATGCCCTCCAATTTGTCTAGAAGCTTTGGCTTATAGCCTCACAGAAGTTGAGACACAAAGACTTGGAAGATGGGAGGCAGATGAGAGTTGGCAACGTTACTGCATCCAATTAAGAGTTTTAAGTGGAGAGGCAGGGAGGAGGTGAATGTGAGAGAGCTATGATGCCAAGAAGGAAAACCAATCAACGAACCAGGGACAAAACAACAATACGGCACTCTCTCTGTCGTATCAGAGAATCTCAAATGTTAGGTGAATTAGAAAGAGTTTGGGACAGAAGGGGGAGGGGGGAGGCAAAGCGTGGAGACCATGATAACCAAGCGCCTGTAGGAAGAGGAAAGAGGAATTTAGTTTAGAAAGCTCAGGCATTGTGGAAAACCTTCTCTTTTCTTTTTCATTCATTTTTTAACATTTAAGTTCTCTTAAGGGTAGAAACACCCTAATGTTAATAGGACCTACTTGTTTTTTTCTGGCACATTTTTGATTTAGTCTATCAATGTAAAAATGAAATAGCTTGGTTAGACATTGAAATCATCATTCAGATCATAACATGTAATTCTTCTCTGTTTAGGGCGACTACAAAGGAAAGCCTTCCATTTCTCCAGCAGCTCGCTCTTTAACTGGAGAAAAGTCGCTTCTACGTTTGGGAGGAAAGATGAGAAAGATGGGAAGAAGGCAGCGTCGCGGCCGCTGTTGTTCAGGTGCGCCTGCGCGCCTGCGGACACCCCTGTGCACGCGCTCCGTCTCCTTTGCAGGTCATCCTCATGGTCTGCATTGCCATTGTTCGCACCGCTATCCGAGATAACGCAAAAGGGTCTCCGTTTTTAATGCTGTTTAAAGTCAGTACATTCTTAGAGTGATATTTTAGGTTTACAGGAGAATGGAGCAAGGATTACGGGAGTTCCCATCCCCGAACCCCTGAGGTTCCCTTATTCCCAAAATGTTGCATGGGTGTGGAATATTTATTACAACCGATGAACCGATACTGGTATGTTGTGACCAAATAAAGTCCATGGTTTACATTAGGGTTCTTCACTCTTTGTGTGGGAAAGTGCTATGGGTTTTAGCTAACGTGTAATGTCATGATTCTGTTATTACAATATGACACAGAATAGGTTAGTGGCCCTAAATATCTTTCGAACAGCACTGTTCACGGTACCTCCTGTGTGCACTGTGACTGTGTGTCTTGGGTGGTCAATGGAAGTGGAGCCGCTGGGACGCGAGACATGCACCTTCAAAGGCCATTTTAACAAAAGCGGCCACTGTTCTTCCAAATAGCCGCACCGGTATACACTCAAAGCCAGCTGCCTGAGAGCTTCTAATTCCCTTTGCTGTTTCCAATATATTACCAATTCTAAAAATTTTTGCTGGAAACATATCTTATTTCAATTGGCATTTCCCCCAGTTACTGGTAACGTTGAACATGTTTTCATATGTGCAATTGACCATTTATGTCTCTTTATATGGTAATTGCATTTCCATGTAATTTGTCTGTGAATTGGGGGTGGGTAGTTTATAATTTTCTTATTGACCTTTAGGGTTTTTATGTATTCCAGACAGCTTATCCTTGACTGGTAGGTATGTTGAAATACTGCATTTCAGTATGGCTTTTTCTCTCAACTTCTCTTGTGGTATCTGTTATTGTATATAAGTTTGAGTTAAAAAAAAATAAGACAAACTACAGTCCAGAACATGACCTATAGTCGTGTTAGGAGTGGGGTATGGGAGTGGGACCATAACGACCTTGGCTGTGGTCCCACTTCTGCGTGGGGTCCACCCTGGTGCTCGTGGCTAGTTTCCACTCGCTTTCCTGAAGAGCATAAGTCATAGCATTGCCGCCTTTCCTTCTTCAGCTGTCTGCGCACAAATTGCTTTTTTTCCCTTCCACCTAATCGTGTTATTCCGTGAGACAGCCCCGCTACCCAGGTTTTCTCATTCAGAGCCCCTGCCTTCTGTGTTTGATGCTCTATAAAGAACTGTGTACACACATAGCTCTCTATAAATAATTGAAAGAGTAATAATTTGCATATACAGTGGCCTGTAATTGCTTGTGATATACTCGCTAGTAATTTTGCATGAGAGATGCTCCGGTAAAATAAATTGTGCTTGTCTGTGTTTACTTTGGACAGGTAACGTGCTGTATCACATGTTGAATTTTTATGTCAAGTTTTAATTAGGTCATCCTGCCTGAGTTTCCAAAATAAACCGCTCTCCCCAATAATAAGAATGGGATTTATTTAGAAACGAATACCCGTGGTTCATCCCTATATTTCAGAATGTGAAAGAACTCCTCTCTGTAATCAGGTTAAATATTTTTGCATCCTAATCTAGTGAGGCTTACTGACTGACTCGCTCCAAGAAGAGCTTCTGCCAGGCTGGAGAACGGCGACCCTGGAGGCAGGGCTCCGGTGCCCGCTCAGGAGAGCACCTGCAACCCAGTCACTGGGGAAACCCAGAGAGATTGGCCGGTGCCTTGTCTGCAGCTCTCCCTCTGGCTGGGAGCAGGTCAGGTTCGAGGAGGATACACCCCCAACACCACTGTACTAAGAGTCTTCTATTTCAAAATAAGAGGCCGGAGATTTTGGTTTTCCTTTTTCACAGAATAGACTTTTACAGAGCAAAATCGATCGATTGCTTAAGGCTTGGTCATTTCAGTATGCAGAAAGTGAAGGCAAGGAGGGCGATAGGAAAAAGTAGTTATAAGTTATTATTATTATTATTATTATTATTATTATTATTATTATTATTACTATTTTACCTTATGGAGAAATTTAGTTTGGTGGGTTGGAGAGAGATATTTTTTAAATATTTTATTTATTTTTATAGACAGAGAAAGAAAGAGAGGGAGAGAAACATCAATGTGTGGTTGCCTCTCACACGCCTCCTACTGGGGACCTGGCCCAAAACCCAGGCATGTGCCCTGACTGGGAATTGAACCGGTGACCCTTTGGTTCTCAGGCCCGTGCTCAATCTGCGGAGCTACACCAGCCAGGGCTGGAGTGATCATTTTTGAAAGTCCTCCATGAGGCCAAAACCAAGAGCTCTCCTGGCTGGGCATGAGTCCCGATGTTAATGCCGCCATTTTCATAAAAACGAGACAACTGACAGTTACACCATAAAAGAGAAATAAAGAACACAACACATGAAATAATTCTCCTCAGTAATAAAAAGGCACAAAGCACACATGAAACTACAATAAAGGGCTATTTTGCCCATTTAATTAAAGAGTTTTTAGAGCTAACATTCCATACTAGCGAGGACTCATTAAGATGAATCTCCATATATCACCACTGAGACAAGAAGTCAGTATAGTCTTTCAAGAATTTGCCACTCTGTATCAAGAACCTTAAAAATGTTCACATCACCCGATGCAGAAATCCTGCAAGGACTTTTAAAAGTAAAACAATCAGACGATTGGTATTTAAAGCAGATTCCGACCAGCCAAACATGACAAACGAGTTTGAATCTTTCGGTCTCTTTGGATTAAATGAAGACAAAGAAACAACAGCAGACACCACCCTAACTGGTTTCGACAGAGAAAGAATTCGTGACACGCAGGTCATGCTGAGGTCAGGTTCAGGGGCCATGCAGCTGACGGCGGGGCCCCGCCAGTGAGGACTGCAAAGGGCCTTTGCCAAAGAACCCACAGCTCAGACCATTGAGGCTGGGTCC
The DNA here is from genome assembly GCA_004027735.1 of Carollia perspicillata. Lineage (NCBI taxonomy): Eukaryota > Metazoa > Chordata > Mammalia > Chiroptera > Phyllostomidae > Carollia > Carollia perspicillata. Next base: position 34,122 of record PVKM010005825.1, on the reverse strand, counting down.
TCCATATCAGAACCCCAGGCACCCACATCACCGTCCCTACAAGGTGTAGGCCCACCCACTTCCTCCCCGTTGCTGTCTTCCTAAGGGGGTGGTCCTAGGTGAGAGTCTCATTGGTGGAGCCAGGGTCACATGACTCCAGCTTTCTGGCAAGGCGGCCTGGAAGAGTGTGCTAAGATACCTACGGTGAGAGGCAGGACCAGCGTGTGGGGAATTGTTCAAGGAGAGGAAGGGTGCTCAAAAGTGGCCGGGCAGGCCAAGGGTGACAAACGCCCTCCACAAACCTACATTCCCCTCACAGAAGAATAGCTAGACAAACAGACTAGTTGGAACCAGGAGAAGATATCTCTGTATGTCCTCAATATATACAATATATATTTATATACATCATTACATATTTTATATATATACACGTACACACAGGGCGGGGCAAAAGTAGGTTTAAATTTTTTCATATGGAAAATAACATGATAATTAATAAGCAACAATACAAGAACACACTGTGTGGTTTGAATACTCACAATTGTAAACCTACTTGGCCTTCCCCTGGGTATGTATCCATAGGCTAGCTTAATATGGCTTAACTAAAAGTCACATTTGAGAACATTTAATAGCAGGGTACCTGAAAATAATATATCTATCTCTCACACTGTATCGATGTAAAACTGTAAGTAGAGGATAGCTTTATTGTCCAGGGAAGGAAGTGCAGCATTGGGAATACAGCCGGTAATATTGTAATAACTGTGTTATTACAGGTGGTGCCAGGTGGGGACTAGACTTACGAGAGGAGCGCTGTGTAAAATATATAAATATCTAGCTACTATCTTGTATACCCGAACCTAATATAGAACAGTATTGAATGTCAAAAAAGAATACTTCCATTTTTAAATATGTGTAGAGAAAAATATGAGAAGCTAACTTAACGAAATGTTACACAGGGATAAAAAATGTGTCTTTAAAATTTTTTTTGTATCTTATAATTAATGCATTATTTTATAATAAAAAGTACCTATTAAAAAACCCTAGTCCCTTATATGGTAAATTATAGACATTGATAAGTTATCATTGTATTTTCCTGAGCAGTCAAGTCATAAACCAAAGCCTGCCTTAGATGTTCCGCTCCATCCACAGTCAGTAAACACTTGACGACAGAGAGAGAGGTGTCTGTTGTGCGCCTACTCACACGCCTGGTGGCCAAGCCCTTTCTATCCAAACGTTTCCTGAAAATAACCCTTACATGCAGAAGCCTAAATATGACTGCCTTTTTTCATTTATCGGCTTTCAATACCCCAGTCTCTGTCCTCCCTGCGCTGCAGAAGGAACCCCCAACCCAGCGCCTAGGTCCTCCTTCTACTTGGTGCCCCCACTATTTTCCCAGGGCTTGAACTGCGCGTTCTCACCGTATAGCATTTTCGGATTGCTCTTCGATAAGTTCTACCTCCCGGTACCTGTGACGCCGCACTGTCCAGTTGTTCCTTTTACCCATCATTCATTTTTATTTGTAAACAGATTTTCGTTGGGTGTTCTATTATATTTCAGATGCCTCTGTGAACAAGGCCTCGCCCCACTGGAGCTGGAGAGGAATATTGCCCAAGTAAATAAACATATAAATGAGGCAATTTCATCTTAGGCTTCTTAACCTGTCTCTGCCTCACACTTGGGCTTCCCTTTTTTCTGGCAACCTTCAACTCTTCACGTCTTGTCTCATTCCTCGCATTTTTCTCTTTTCTCGCGGTTTCAACTAATCTATTTAGTCTTGAGCTCGCCCCAGTACTCGTGTACACAACTGTCTGTCCCAGATATGTCCGCCTGGATGTCCGGCAAGCCCCCAATTCAAGAAATATCGAGATAAAGTCATTGACCTCCCCTTTAAACTTGCTTCTTCAGCTGAAGGTCTACCTGATTGCCTGAGGACTACACCATGACCATGGAAAGCACCGGGGGTTCAGGGAGGTCATGGACGATCATTCCTGGGGTCTCCAAATCCCAGTGTACCAAAATAAAAGTCTCTCAGTAGAGAGATTTCTTGTTTACATTGCTGGCATTCCAGAACGATCCGTAGCATAATGTCAGTGACTTTCTTATTCTAAAAGATGTATAGATAAACACACACAATATGAGAACACACATGCACGCTCAATTCTTGAAGGTCAGGTCCAAGTCCAGTGTTCTAATCTAATCCTACTCATTTTTGGACATAGGTATCCAAATAAGAAGTTTACTATTAAAATAGTAGTATCAGAAATATTTGAAATAATAATACCAGGAATCTTGATATGTTTTCCCACATGCCTGTGATGCCAGTTTCCCGTTACTATCAGGTTCTGGCATGTCCCTCAGGACCGGATATGTGCTGGGCCCTTAAGGAATGCACGTTCATTAACTCTTGGGTTTACTGAGAGACCCGTTATCTCAACACTGCCAGCTCCTCACTCACGAGAACAAAACTGGGTAACTTGTTTTCTACTTCAGCGCGGGGCTTTGAATGTTTACTGGTGAGTAGAGGGCAGATATGTACCTTTAATTAAACAGTATGTGATGCATTCGCTGCACCAATCTCTTGGCTTTGCTAATGTCAAGGGTGATTTAAGATCGCCTCATTTTTTTTCTCTTTATGGCAATTTGGCAATCAAGCGGATCTATTGTATTTTCCACAATGCATTCTCCTTCTTTCCCTTTCTTAAAAAAAAAAAAACTCTAACTCAGCAAAGCAGCCTGACAGGAGCTGGGCTGGCGTGAACACCCCCCTCCAGCTGGGCGCAGGTTTCTGTCCTGCTCACAAGGCAGCCCGGGGTGCGAGTGGACGAGCGGAGGTGCTGGCGGCCCTCCTCCAGCTGAGCTACTGGCCTGGGAGCAAAGACAACTGCCACAGGCCACGGTCCCCGGGCCAGCAGAAGGCACTCGGGCCACTGGGGAGACCTGATCTCTCCTGTGCTCTGAGACCACTTCTTTATTGGCCGAAAACCGCTTGCAGTGTGAACGGTGAAGTCCATGCATATTTTATAGAACAGGCTTATCACAGCTATTAGAATCTGATTCCAATCTATATCATCACCTTCCAAAAGCACTCACCCTCTTCCTGGTACACCTCTGCCATTTCTGTTCCGATCAAGGCGAAATGAGTGACTGATTCCTCCCACCAACCCAAGTACTCTCTCCCTTTGTGCTGTTTCCACCCCTGTCTGTTTTCCTGTCTCCTCTCCTGTCCTTTCCCTCCAGGAGAAAACAGGGATCCGAAGGAAGGTGTAAAACAGGTTTCATCTCCTTTTACTACTTCTAGAACAATAAAGGCTCTAATAACAACAATACCCACAATAACGACAGAACCAGGCCAGGAAACCAGCAAACCTCGCTTACGTTCAGGGTGTTTGAAAGCCCAGCACTTATCGGAGCTCATTAAGAGAGATGGTGCATGACAGCAATGCACACAAGTGAGAATAAGAACTTTCTAAAGCATTCCTTTAAAAAAAAAAAAAGCAAGAAAAGAAATCTGCCGTGTTCGGACACAGATGCACAGAACAGGAAAGGGGTGGCTATTTGCTCAAGGTGTTCTTTGCCGCTGCCCCCCTTTCGGGGATCTTTGCAGACACATTCCAGCCCCAGACAAAAGGAACAGGGCAGCTTTAGAGCCTTCAGGACTGGGGGCCGAGGAGGCGCGGGGAGAGACGAGCATGATTGATGGAGTTCTGGTTGGCTTATAAAGGGCAGCCGGGAGTGCAGGGAAATAATCAGAGGAAAGGGCGGCCCGTGCTGGCTTTCTCAGAGGGGCGAAATGAATCCTGGTCCTCTGCATTATTAAGTTGTCAGGCGGGCTGATGATGAAAATCTGAAGGTCAGGCATAACAAGAAGCACCTTATGGGGGGGTCACGACCTTTCTGGAAGTGCTACACTCATGTTTATCTGCACCTAACCCTTATCCACAATTCTTCATTTGATAAGAGCATTGGGAGAGGGGGAGGCCGGGAGGGGCCGCCCCTCATCTGTATAAGCAGCGAGTGAAATTAGGCTTCCCATGAAACTGATTGTGGAGGCTCAATTCGCAAAGAAAGATAATAAACCGAAGGACACACGAGGGATGCAGGCAGAAATTGTTCGCTACAGTGGAACTCAATAAAGGGAACAAGAGCTTCCCTAAATGACAAATTTGGTACAGTGGTGATAAAATCAGAATCCCCCCCGGGACGGCCACAGCAATTCACTCTCCGCAGTACCACTTTTTATTTACTTTGGAGGTCCTAATGGCGTGGGGTGGGGGGCGCTTTTTGGGGATGTTTATTTCTTTTATCTGCTTGTTTTAAGCCGAAGCGTCCAGGTGAAGGACAATGAGACAGACTCTTCTATTCGATTTGTGATTTGGTTGGTTTGTTTCCCGGCTGAAAATGGAGCGGCAGCCCCGGTCTGCATCTTGTCGGCCTGTGTTTGGGGGGAGATTTTGGGTTTTCGTGTTTCTCGGTTAGAGTCCTTTTCCAGGTGTTCTCTGGGTCTCGGGAACTGAGGGAGCGCTTGGGATTCTCCGCAGGGACTCATAGACCAAACCTCTCACTGATCACACAAATAAACATATCACTTGTGGAAATAACACCGGAGCAATTCACAACCTACCGTGCGGGCTGCTAGCGACCCTTCCCAATGTAGTCGTTCCCCGCTATCTGTATAAAGGACATGCTTCGGACTGGGATCCTTTGGCAGAAACACGTAAAACAAAGCACTGGCAAAAGCACTGATTTCTAAAGGTGGAGATACGTTTGAAATTGCACGAACAGGGGGGCAACCGGGCCACGTGAGGACAGAAAGGGTTTACCTGCGGGAGAAAAAGTAAAGCATTCTCTAAGTCAGTTAAAAACGCGAACCTTCCTAAAATGGAATGCTCCAAAATCTGGAAGGAAGGACTGTTTTATCTAACACCCTTTATATTTCTTTGGCTTATATCTCTTGTCAGGGGTGAAACCTGATTTTCCAACACGGTACTTCGAGATGGGTTCATTGCCAAGATAGTAGATTGCAACGTGAGTCAGTGACACTTAATTTGGATTTACATTCTTTTATTTGAAAGGACTTCTACAAATATTTTGGTCTGGTTCCTGAAGTTATCGCCATAAGCTACTCACCATCCCTTTATCCAGCTCGTAGTACAGAAACCTTATCTCTACAGATAAGCTCCACAGAAACTCAGAAGAAAATCCATTTTGGTTTCTCAATTCTAAGCAGGAATGAAAATGCAAACTCCATCTATAACGTGGCCTGGCCATCACTCACGCCCTACGCACTTGAAGATCACAAATGCCCTTTTTGCCTTGCAGGTTATTGCCCCTGTGGTCCAGATAGAATCACAACATTCCTGTGGCATCCGTATTTGTAATGGGTGCCTAAAAACTGAACCCTCACGTTAAAAATAGCATTGCAACATCAAGGGAACTAAAGGGAAATGAGAATGTTCAGCAACAATGTTATGCTCAACATATTTTTTGTCTTTTTTTTTGCTAAAAGATAAGGTAGGTTTACCATTGATGAGTCTCTCTGGCTGAGACTATGTACGTTGCCCCAGAAGTCAATGTGAGAAAGAGGGAGCCCATTGCTGCTGGGGGCACTGCCTTTTCCCGTCACACTCACAGTGACTTTCCAGGCAGAATGAAACAGGGATCGTTGCATGATCGTTTTTGAGAGAGTTTGTAATGAAAAATAATCCTTTCTGTCCTTTTGTAGGCTACAGGGTGTCATCTGAAGGCTATTTTACATAATATTAATCAGGAAACATTAATATCATTTGCTTCTTATTCAATCAAGTATTTTACAAAGTGCAGTTCCGCTTGCGACTGGCTCCATTTATCAGAATGCACCCACTCTTTAGGACTTGAGGTGGATTTTCCAAAGACATTGCCACTTATTAATTCCCCAGCCACATGTTAACTAAACAGAACATCTCAAATATTTTGCTATGCAAGAAGGAAAATAAAATTGATGTGCACTTATTGTATCTATTTTAAATCTATGGATTTCTTCTTTTAAATGTGGATTTTTGAAGATTTCTGCGCCGACAAAAAGACAGAAACATACTAAGATCATACTTAGATCAGACACCTACAAACAGAGAAGATAGGAAAAGCGATGCTATTATCAGCTGGCTCTTTAAGCCTGCGAGGGCTGCCTCTAGGTCTCTACCTCCTGGCCAGCTGACGTCATTATGCAGACTCTGAGACCCACTCACTCAAAATCTGTGTTTTCACAAGATCTGAAGGGTCTGGCTGAAGTAGGGGCTGTTTGGCATTTTGGAGCATTCTCTGGCTTAGCAGAGAGCCAATCCCCTCTTGGTTACTGAGTAATTTTAGGTAGCTGTTGCCTCCCTGGTACAGGCTTCACAAGGGACCCAAAGTGACCAATGCTTAACCTTTCTCTGCACATCCTGGCTGAGAATAAAGCGTAGGAGAAGAGCCGAGAAGATGCTGTGGAGAGTTTCTGTGGAAGCACACATTTCTAGAGAAAGGGAGGCTCCATGTCCCACCAAAGCAATTACCTACAAGGCAACGAAAGACGAATCGCCCAACAGCAGGTACCTGTACATCAGGTTAATTTTAAGTTGTAATCACAATAATAAAAACACAAATTTCCTTTTTGCATCAGCTCTGCCAAATGAAAAATGCATGCTCTTCTCACAACACATTTTATTAGCTGCTTTTTCTTTCCTCATCTTGGCATTTAGCAAAAAAAATATAATAATAATAAAATATGTATACTGCCTGTGTTTTTTAAAGATACTGCGAAGTGAGTGCTACCTCTCACAATAACCTTTATTTTATTCTCAGCTCTTCAAGAAAACTCTGCTGTGACTCCTCACGGATGCCTTTTCTGGTACATTCTGAATTTCACAAGGCAATCGATTCACATCCATTTTGAGTCTCAATGGGCTAGAGCTTGGCATGCAAGTTGGTTGGCCAGGTGCAAGTTTCTCTTCAAAATATGACAAAAGTCATGGCTGAAATATAGAGTGGCAAAAATGCTGGGCGGTTGTGCCAAGCTGTGGCCAAACAAGGCTGGCTGCTATTAGCACGGGGCAGAGGGCAAAGTGGGGGGGAGGGGTGGGCACTGTGCCATTTGCATAACGATCAACCTAGCCTCTCTTTTTTTTAAAGAACACTTGGCTTCCGTTCATTCATTTTTTTTTTTTCATTAGAAAAGAAAAGGTAATTTAGAGATTCAACAGTGCAGAAACAAATGAAATAGGAGAGGTGAGAATGGAAACATGTTAATGATCTTAAGCCCGACATTTAATCCCCCAGAACTTCTATTCCAGGGACACCCCAAAATTCGGAGTCTCGACCTCCATAGCACGGTGCCTCGTCGTGGCGCACACGATGCCGAACCAGATGCTACAAAACAAGGAAGAAACAGTTGCTGGTTCGTCAGAGACAATCACAGCCGATTAAGCAGTGGTTTCACGGCAGTGTTTTTACATGCATTATTTTTACTATGCTGCGTCCTTTGAAATAATGGGAATTGATTTCACAGATCTTTTGCATATTACTGATCCTCCGTAATGTTGCCGAGTAAAACCCTTTTCCATCCTGCCACTGTGAAAAGGCACTAATTGAGGGAGAAGAAGGCTCCCCCATGCAAGGCTCTCTTCCGCAGATTAAAGGATGGGAAGGGAAACTACACGGGGACCTCTGTGGCTTCGCAGCTGTAGCTTTGTGTCCTGATTTAGCTGACCTACAATCCACGTGCTGCAGATCCCAGAGCATCGGCTGCACTGCCCTTGCTTTCCCCTCCTCGGCCCTGCGCTCGCTCCCCCTCCCACCACCAGGTTTCTGCTGCCGGATGGAACCACTGGGAATGCGCTGCGGCCAAGTCGGGAGACAAAGATGGTCCTCGGCTCCTGAAATCAGACACAGACCTTCAGAGGCACTGCATTTTTCACCTTGACTTTGGGTCCCTTGCTGTATAGGTCGTCTCTACCTGGTCATTTGGACTGTTTTCCTGACTAGTGTATCTGCAAACACATTCTCTCTGAAAGGCAGACCTTCTATTTGTCCTTGCCAAAGGTGTTGTTATCACTGATTGACTTGGCAATGACCTCTTGGTTTCTCCTAGAAATAACTTTTATAAGGAGCATCTACATTTTTTTGCTCCAGCCTTCATCTCTACGTCAGTGAAAATTTCCTCTTGCTGAGAGTGAGAAATCCTCCCCCCCAGGGAAGGAACAGCGAGAGAATGAGGCAGTCTGGGTTCTAGAGTGATGTCTGCTCATGGACTAGCTACGGGGTTCGGCAAGACATTGAACTTCACTGCTGTCCTGCTTTCTTCTCATGTAACATTTTCCTCTCAGTGATTAAGGCAGCCTTCACCTTCCCCGCTCTTACCTTTGGGGAGTTCTGCTGCTAAAGCTAAACTCCTGTACAATAATTCATTTGCATCCCATTACCAAAACCGTGACCAAGCCGGGCTGCACTGAGCTGAAGACATCAGGAAAAGGCTGGGAGACTTACCCATTTCACCTGTCAAGCTCTGCAAATGGCACCTGGCAAGGTTTTTTCCTTCCACTGTGGAAATACTCTGGCAGGTAGTGTCTATAGAACTTACTAAAACATTTTAGACAATGAGATGGATGGATTCAGTAGTAGTATTTATTCTACAATGATTTTAGATGTAATTTGGGTGGGAACAAACTGTTTCAGTATACTTCAAGGATGAAACGATGGGTAAAGATCTGGAAACATCTGTTGGTCCATAAGTCTTTGCACAGAGTTCCAAGGTGACTGGCCGCACCCAAGTTACAATTGCAATAGCTCAGAAATTGCTCTGAGAATCTCCCAACACACAGTTCCTAAGACGTTAAGTTAGTGAGATGTTAACGGTTATTCTAAGTACTCAGTACACACACACACACACACACACACACACGGAGCAAGTTTGCATGGTGAAAACAATTTGTGAGATGTTGGATGAAATATACTTAAACTGTTTTTTGACTACAGGATCTTGGAGCCTTTGATCTGCAAATGTGCCTGGTGGGTCTCCTAGAGAAGGACGGCCCTCACAGCCTCTGGACGGCTTACACAACCGCTGAACTCGCAGTGGAGAACACCCGTAATTCCTTACTAAACCACTGCACCTCGGGACACAATTTGTTAGACACTGACATGCATTCAATCTGTTGGCAACTAAGATCTGAGGACGAGCCCTAGACACTGTTTCAAGTACGTGCAATCCAAACACATTGAACAACGACTTAAAGGAGAACACGGTTATTCCCATGTTAAATCATCATCTCTCAGCATAAGGAAGGGTGGCCTACAGATAAAGCGCTTGGAATGGGCTTTTCTAAGAGGTAAGTAAATATGGTGTGTGCAGGAACTTTCTGGCTTAACTTTTTACGAGTTATTATAGCGTTTATAGCCACGAAGAAACCCCAGCCTACCATGGAAACTACATCACATTACCCACAGACCAATCTAAATTGTAGTGACATCAAACTGGTCCTCATTCTCCAAGCTAGCCATGTGCCTCCCTGTCTTCTTACGTTGGCTCACGAGATGTTTTCTCCTACAAATCCCTTCATCCTTATGGTCACCCTTTGTATCCTCTTCATTCTCAAAGAACCATATCAAATGCTAGGAAGCTTCTTTCGATCTTTTTATAACTCATCTTTCCCTCTGGTTCTTATATAACAAGTTATATTCATACTAGTATTGGGCACACAATCCCTCATCTTATACTTAGTTAGCTTTTATCATTATTTTAATCCCTGCTTCTTAAGGATTTATACTTAAGAGCCAGACACAGTGCTAGGTTCACATACGCGGTCGCGTTAATGTATAACCTACGCAATGATGAGCACCTATGCCCCCGCCCTATCCCGGCCCCGTGTAACCACTGTCTCTTCCACAATGAAGGGGCTAGAGAAGCTCACTGACGTCAGTAGACTGCACAAAACTGTATGCAAAAGTTGAGTGACTAAACCTCTGAGATGAAAGTATGCCATCTTTCCGAGTTTGTTTTGCTTTGGTCAATGACCTGAAGATGTCCTGTATTAATGTCTTGCTGTGTCCATTGATTTTGTTATTTTGGACTTGGCTTTCGGCCTCAGAAACCATAAGAGGTTGACAGAGACTGTTTCACACCCCGGTGTGGCTTTTAAATTTTTTTAGTGGGCCAAGGGTTAGTCCTAGGATTGCAGAAACCTATTTTTAGAAAAGTGGCATTCTTTGTTTTGTCCTGAAATTTCAGGTGTCACTTGGCTTATATTAACTGGGTCAAAATGATCACTTTCAGTTCCACACATTTTTCTTGAGTACCTACTATGTGCCATGATTTTATGAAGGGAATTATGGACAGAAAGCTAATTGAGACATCCCGCTGTACTCTAATGGAGAAGACATATAGATAAAGATGATATTTCAACCAAATGTAGTAAGTTCTACGGTCAATGTATGCCCTGGGTGCTGTACGAATTTTAAAAAGTGACACTTACCCCAACATGAAGCTTTAAAAGCCTAAAGTAATCCTCATTTCTACCAACCTTGGACTTCTAAATTTTACCTATATTTATACTTAAAGTTAAAAGAATTAATCTCTTGGCTTTCCACGTCTCTTGTTGAAAAACAGCCACCCTGGTAAAATTCAGTGTACCTTCTGTCCTGGGAGCCTCTCCTAAGGGGTTTCTGTGTCCTGTGCCTGGATCTCCAGCTGAAGGCGGGAGGGAAGCGGGTATTCCTTCAGCTGGAATCAATTTTTTCTACTCAAGTGCATTTACTAGAATGGATCGTTTAAGGAAGAAGCTCAATTTTGCTGGAAAATCCAGAAAATACTTCAGTCACAGCTCCACATAATAAAGCAATTGTGTAATTAGTAATACATTTGTCATTCCTTCAGCAAGTGGGAAAAAAAGGGAACACATGTGTTGCTTTCGTATAAATACTGACAGTGGGCTCTTTTTCCAGGGAATTAGACCATTATACCATAAAAATGTCAAGGCACCAGTTTACTGTTCCTACTAATATTCTAACATATTCTCTGAGGCTGACATCTCTGTCAATTAAAATTAAACAAAATTGCATTCTGCAATATAGACTTCGAGGAGGAAGCTTTTGAGTTTATGGCTGCTCTCTGAATTGATTTTTAAGACGGGCATCTGTAAAACTTGGCTCGGACCGAATGAGGTGGGATGTATTTAAGGACCAGTCAATTTAAAAAATGTTTCTAAAGACCATAAATTGACAGGCAGAATAGACTGCACGTGTTTCCGGGCCTCTCGGCTCTTAAAATACACGCAGCGACTCTTCCTGCGTCGAATGTTTGGCCTGATGGGATTCAGCGCCAGCACGCTCCTGACATGTTGTGGGTTGCCAATATTTTTGCAGAGACTAACATAAACAAGAAAGCTCCCGAGTGTGGCTCTCGGTTGCTCAGTTCGCACGGATTTGGGAGAAGCCCTTCTCCGGGTGCTTCCCACAGCGGGGCGGTGAGAACATGCTTTCTCACGGGACTGTCCTCCTTCTCGGGGTGGAGAGGGACAGGCGGGGTGGGCAGGGAGCCCTTTGGGCGGACTCCTCTGCCAATAAACTCTTCGGGGAGCTCACCCTCGGTGATAGGAAGATGAGCAAAGTGAATCTCCGTTGCAACTCCTCTAAAAGGAGTTTAAGAAGCTGCCTTTGGGCTCATCTCTATCTCACTGCCAAACCTCAGTGTGCAGGGTTTTATTGGTGCTTTTAAGGCAAGCATTAGTTAATGATCCAGGGTTTCTCAGGGGCCGAAGTACCGCCTTCATTCTTTGTTAAGCGCCTTTGGGAAGCTCAGTGTGCCGTTTTGGGTTCAGTGGGTACCACTGAAGGGAGAGAGATAATATCCTCAGCAGATAAAAGGGTTTGTGCCCTTTCAGGCAAGTTCAACATGGTGTTCTGTCTTCGCTCCTGTCTCAGAGAATTTGTGGGGGGCCGCAGGGGGTGTGCCACATTGGTGTCCTTAATGGGCAGATGCTTCGTCTACACAAAGAGGAAATGGTATCCCAGAAAGAGAAGTAAGGGGTGGCAGGAACTCTCTTCTTTACTTGAAATCGAAGAGGCTGGATTGTTTAGGGACTATCACGTAAGGAGCACTTGGGTCTTGCCCAGAAGGGTGGCATATTTCTCGGTGGCCACATGTAAACTTGCATGAATTCTACGGAAGCAGCATCACACTCAACTTCTGAACTGCCGGATCCCCCTTTCCTAGAATATGACTAGCACATAGGAAGGGCCCCATAAATATTTTTGAAACTGTAAATATGTGAATAAGTGAATGCGTTAGAAGCAGATCCAGTATTACAACATTAAATTCTCTTCTTATTTTTTTGATGATGTAATTTCATCCGCGTCTAACCCTTTAGTTGCTATCTTTCCACGGACAATTCTTCAGTTCAGTTCACGAGCCATGTCTCTTCTCTGAGGTCAAATCTGTGTTCCATCGAGATGTCATGATGGTTAATCTTCTGTGTCAACTTGACCTGGACGTGGGTGCCCAGATACTTGGCCAGACATGACTCTCTATTTCTAGGAGGGCGTGTATGGATGAGATGAACATTTAAAAAGCTATCAGTAGACTGAATCAAGCAGATTGCCCTCCCGAACGTGGGTGGGCCTCCTCCGATAAGTTGAAGGCCTGGCCAGAGCAAAGAGGCTGATCCTCCGGCAAGTGAAAGGAAATTCCTCCTGCCTGACTGCCTTGAACCTGCACATTGGGATCCCTCCCACCTTCAGACTCGAATGGAAACATTGAGTCTCCTGAGTCTCAAGCTTCCAGATCATCTCATCCTTCAAATCTTAGGATTTAATACCCTCCATAATTCCTTATATCCCTCCTTCCATCCATCCATGCAGCCTTCAGTTTTTCTGGAGAATCCTGACTGATACAGATGTCATTATGAATGTCTCCACACCTTTAACATAAACATACCCAATACTGAATGCATGATCTCCACTCTCCAACACCTTATCCCTCCACCACAGCCCCTGCCAAATCTTACCCTTTTGCCAGTTCCCAATGAACAGGAAGGTAGCTACCATTCATTCCAGGTAGGTAAGTCAGAAAGGAATCGACCTTGGCTCTTCCCTCTCCCTCATCTGCTAATGCTTTGTTGCCCATCCAAACCATGTACGTATTCAGTTGATTTTTATCTCAACAGACCGCTGAGATTTGAACACTTCCATCCATCTCCATTGCTGTGCCCTAATCTTGGCCACCGCCAGATTGCTTGGCTTGATTTCCCAGCTGCAGTCACTCTTGGCTTCTCCACACTGTAGTGATCTGTGCGATCTTTCATTTGGCAGATATCATGCCCTTTGACTATCTCACTTCATTTAAAAATGTCTTTGGCTTCCCATTGCTCTGAGGGTAAGAAAAATAAGTCCTAACTCAACCAATAAACCTCATCGTTCCCCATTTGCCTGTGACAAGTATAGGCCTGTAGTCCCATTTTAATTTTTATTAGCACCCCTTTCACTCTCAAATATACCTAGGTTTGGACAATAAATTACACGGTCACCTTTCTCATGACCAAGATTAAAGTGGGCCTGTTTATATTCTCCACTGGTGAGCACCAACATCATTCTCAACTTCTTAAAGAAATATTTTCTGAACAAGCAGACCTGCCTTGACTGAGACAAAATACAGGTGCTAGAAGCTAAGGAGCCATGTTTTTTTTTTTTTTTTAAATAACAGTATTATCCAAAGCCATGTTTTTTGAAAAAGTATTTTCCAAAGTTCCCCAGAGAGGAAAGGAGAGGCCATAGGGCCCTTGACCCAATGAGGAGGGGAAAAAAAGAGGTTGGTGACAGAAAGACATTAATTCATGTGCTGTGAGTTTGAATGATGTGTTTTCTTTACACCTTCAAATTAAGATCAACTGGAAGACGAAACCCCAGTTCCACCTTCCTGTAACAGTGACACACCGCGGGACCCACTCTAAGCCCCTGGGTTTCTTTTAGAATCTCAGTGCCTTATATTATAGGCAACCAAAATGTGTCATTACTTCATGACAGATTTTCAAAGACGGCATGAGCCTCTTCCCTCCAACTGAAAAACAGAGAAATTTTCCAGAGAAAGGGACATGATTTGTAATGATGATACCAGCACTGTTTGAATGGTGGCCTTGTCACAGCTTGAAACTATTCACTCGCTGTTTGTGTTGGAAGATCGCTGAAGTTTTGGAAGACGTGGCAGAACCCTCCGGGGTGGTCAGGTGGTACAGAGGTTTCCTCGCCTGCAACGGGACGGTTTAGCTTTTCTCTCCTGGTGCAACTGCAGAGACCAATGAGATCCCTTGAAAAATGCATAAAATGTTCCGCAGCGGATGATGGACCCACTGTATTCCAAAGCTGTCAGTTACTTCCTTGCTATGGATGGAGTCTCTAATAGAAAACAAACTGTAGGTAAACTAAACTTACTCTATTCTTCAAAACGATGGTTTCCTATTTTTATGAAACACTTACCTACCTAATGATCAATTAAGTATTTACCAGCCCTCGATGCGAGCATATTTAAGAAGCAGCGAGCACAAACAACAATGTATTCAGAATTCTGCCAAAGACAACATTTCTCTCATTTGACTGTAGACTTAGACAGTCATAATGGAGAGGCTGCTGGGTCTCTCATGACCGATCCCCGTTCCCAGCCCTTTGGCCTCACTCACTCTTTTCTGTGACCGACAGATGGCTTTCTGCCCCCCACCCTCCTCAGCCACCTCCACCTCAATTCAGTTACTGGAGGCCGTGGACTGCATATCAGGTTTGTCCCCAGAGCTAACAAGACCGTTATGTAAAGAAAATAATACAGAACCACAGGTAAGCACATAAAACAAGTAGATATAACAATGTTGGCTTTATTTTAGAAAACAATCATTTATGGGTATTCTTTACTCAGTTTGCCTCTTATAGGAGCATTTTGATCGGCTGTGTCTACCTTTCCACATTCTTTAGACAAACTGGACTTTTATTTGCCTCATACTCTGACTGTGTTAAGAGCTTTACGTATTCTGGAATTTCTTTCCTGATTTTTGGCCCATAAATTTGAATTGTGTATTTGATGAACATCCAATTCTTGATGTTCTACATATGCCGAACACAGATAGCAGTATGTTTATATCAACTTCAGATCCCTGACAACTGACTTGGGCCATCGTGGGATTCTGAAGTGCACTTTGAGACTAAAGTATGTCTAATTTGTTATTGTGGAAAAGCTCCCCGGAGGAGCCCGGCCTGACCCCAGAATGTTTTCCTTCATTGCTGGAGGGGGACGTGTTCAGTCCCCTCTTACGCCTGTCTCACCACTCACGATGTGGTTGTTTATTATGGTTCCCAGGCAGCCCCCTATGATAAATAATGAAGACTGGCTTTACATGTAGGTATTTATATTTTATAAATACAGTCCAGGTTTCTCAGCTCGCTCCTTCCTGCAGGGGATATAATCAAATGGGAGAGGATAACAATAGAATCAGCCGTGGAAACCTCCCACAGGCAAAACGGTGAGCGTCTCAGCCCTACATCAAGCACTCTCCGGATCCCGGCCGAGACTTGGCCGAATGCGACCTCCTGACCCGCGATGACTGCAATCCTTCTGTTACGAGTTAGCTCTGCTTCTCCTCTTGTCATTTCCAGGGGCCCCACTTGTCCTCAAGAGACTTTATTTCACTCTCCCACTTTCTGTCCTACTGGTTCCTGGTTTCTTCTGATGCTACCTCCTGGTTACTGTTTCAGGGGACAGCTGATGACATCAATGTACCCCGTCACTGCAGGTCATGCAGAGCATCAGTTCTAGAACCGTGAGCTCCAAACACACAGCACAGTGATGCTCTGTAAACTCTCTTGGTGTTTCATCAAATTCCTATTGATCTGTCCAGTTTCTTTTTGCTTCAACAACATATACTTGAGAATCCACTTGAATCGGATAAGATAAACATTAGGGTCTCTTACGGAGTAGTCCAGTGGCAGGTAGGTAGTCTGGGTGCTGGTTGATTCTGCCACACCAGATTGTACCCAGGGACACAGACAGCTGTGTGGTGACAGCTGCAGGCCACAGGGAAGGGAGAGCAAGGGCTGGGAGAGGGGAGCGGCAAAGATGAGGGAAATGGGGGCAACTACAATAGTGTCAACAATAAAAACAAAGGAAAAAACATTTGAGGAGTCCCCACCAACTGTGCAGTGCTATCTTGCTGCTCAGAAGTTCCTGGACGCAGAGCCCTTAATTATGTGGTCAAACCTGGCTAACGAGTTTGTGAACTTGTTACGGCCCACAAGGAGGGGCAGAAGTGAAGGAGAGGAGGTCAAGGGAGTAAAGAAAGACTTGTGCACACCATGCTTTGCTCATATTTCACTGTCAAGGACATGCAGGTGGCCACAACAAGGTACGAGTCAGTCTGATAAATGTAGCTTTCAGTTGGGTGGTCACCTGCCACCTAAAACTCAAGAGCGGGGATTCGGTTACTCAAAAGAAGAGCGGAAGAGTAACTAGATGACTATCAGCGGCCTTTGTTGCAATACTGTATGGAGCAAGACTAAACAAATAAGGAGTTTTAGAGAGAGACAGGGTCCGGCACAAATAATGCCCCTGGTATTACAAACTCGTAAGCATGTCATTCTGTTACATAACAATGACACATCTAGGTGAAATGTTCAAATTAAAATGATAAATTATGACACGCCTGTGATTACCCCACCAACCACACTCGAGCAGGTCTTACTTCTGCCGAACCTGGCATAGTTGTATCATCGGAAAGTGACAGCATATCCAGGCTGAAGCAATAGGGGCATTTAATGATCTCCCATCCAGAAAGACCCGGGAGAGGTGGCTCCCCGGAGCAGCAGCTCCCTGATGTCATTAAGGACTTTTTCACCTCTTGTTTACAATATGGCTGCCAGATGCAGGCAACTCAACCTTCCCCACATGCATTCAAGAGAGAGGTGAAGACCACATGCTAAAGGAGCCTTTTCTTTGATCAGTGAGCCAAATCTTTCCTAGGAGCTCCCAAACAGATTTTTCTTTTGCGTGACTGCCCACACCTACCTGCAAGTGACACTGGGTAATCCACCTGGATTGTTGTGGTAGACTGAGGCTGTTTCTGGGGTCCAAACCCTTCCCCACTGTGCAAGGCTGTCTCTAAGGTGTTCTCAGTCACAGCTTCGAGCTCTGGGATGCTTTCTTCTACCACCAGTGTTCCTGAAATCCCCTTTAGAGGGTACCCCAGACAAGCATCGGCATGGGGGCAGGACCACCCCCCTCCATACTAGGAAACTCATATTAGGATGAACTAGATGAGAACCCATATTGTGAGGAACTATAGAGAACAAACGTTTTTTGATGAAGGAAAACAAATGAAACCCTACTAACTTAATAGTCCATGAAAACAAATAAGCCAATAGAATTCTTCCAATTAAGTTATTACAGGTAATGGGAAACATAAACATGCTCATTTTAAAAAAACTCATCATAGATAACCAACCGTTTTTGGAGAAGAAAATGACACAGCCTTTTAGTTTTGAGACACTGAGGGTCCCATCTGAGCTCAGTTCCCAGAGCTCCTGACTGGACCTGTCTCCTCAGATTACTGTTTGGGGGTCCTTGTGGAGCTGGTATATGTCCTGGGTGTACTAGGACCAGGTTAGGCTGTGGAGGCAGCGAGTACAACATCATTCAGACACTTAAAAGATCATGTAGCCAAATTTGCAAAAAGAAAGAGCAAATGCTTTGCCTTTTTCCTGCATCGCTAGAAGTAGCAGAAGCTGATTGGGCTGACACAGACTTGAGAGGAGCGGCAAACCAATAGGACCCACGGGTGTGAGTGTATCGTTTTAGCCCTAAAGTCCTCAGAAGGCCAGCTCAAGGTTTACAGGGTGAGGAGCGGTGACAGATTTGTTCAATATTTAGTACTATTTGAATTTTCCTATTTGATTGTCTTAAAATGCAGTCAGTGACACGGCGGGAAATCATCACCATCCAAGGAAACAGGAGTGGTGAGTTTTTAAAGAGAAATGCAGAGACGAGTATGTAATGAAGTAGAATTTCCCTCAAAACTGGGTCTACAGCTGTATGGGAAGGGAAGAGAAAAAGCAAGATGATCGGAGGGCCCGTGGAATTGACTTTGGCAGTCACAGAGTAGGATAAAGCTGAGGGTATATTGTGCTGTGGGTGCAGAGGGGAATTTTTCTCGTATCTTTAAGTGTGGATTCAAACACTTAAGGGGCACAGAGACAGCCAATGACTTCTCATAAGAAGTCCAAATTAAGAGCCTTGGGTTTGACAGTATTCATGTCCTATTTGCATTGCATTTTCTTTGTGACAGTTTTGGCCTTGATCTTTCTCCTGCTGGAGGAGCAATTCACAACTGCGCTGCTGGAAGTAGTCCCTGTTGAAATCAGACACAGGGCGTCGCTCCCCAAGTCTCTGAGAGCCAGAGGAGTTGGATGGGGGAGCCCCGCATCTACAGTCAGTTCTCAGCTGATTAAACTCACTGGGGGCCAGGCTGCCAGGACACACACAGACAGAACCTCCCGTCTTCTGCTCCATTTTTTTTTGAGGAAGCAGACCAATATAGAATGTAGAACAATCCCTACTTCCTTTCAGTAAAGAAAGGAAATTATATATATACACACACACACACACTTATATATACCGATACCAAGATACATACAAATACATGTATGTATGCATGTACTTAAGAGATTGAATTTATTTATTTATTAACATTAATTAGGTGAAAAAGAAAGCAAATGGCGAAATTTTTTACAACTTGGAGTGAATAATATGATATGTAATATAAATAATATTAAAATTTAGTTTTAATAAGAGTAGCTTTGTTTTTCTTTCCTAAACTAAATTGTAGTACTAAAACTATAATAATTCAATTAAAATATTTTTGCAATAATTATCAAGATAGATAAAAATATTGAGAGGAAATAAATTGACTCAAAAGTTACCATGTTTCCCCATTTCTACATGATGTGGCAGGAGTTTTCATTAAAGTAGTTAATTTTTCTAATTTAAAATGAGCCTGGAGTTAATTTAGTATAAATCTTGTTCTCTGCTTGATACCCATGTATTTTCCAAGTTTTGTATAATAAGCTGAATTACTTAAATAAGTAATTAAGACAAGTTATTTTTAAATAATAAATTGTACAGTATCGTATTTTCTTTGTATTGAGGAAAAAAAAGTTGTATTCAACCAAATAAGAAAAATTTTTAAAAAGTTCATTTTCATTCAGTAGACTACCTAAATTCAGAGAATAGACAACTGTGTCAGGTGATATATCATAGCTGAGGTTGTTTAAATAGTTGTTTTTGGCAGTGGAGAATACATATCATATTGAAATTCTTTATAAATTGTTCAATTCTTCAAATGTTTTCTACCTTTATGCAGCAAATTCAAGAATAGTACTTTAAAATTTTTTCTAAGAAATAATACATTTCACTTGTGTAAAAATATTTTTTTTCCATTTCTGAACTGCATGACGTTTTTTCATAAAAAGCTTGTATTTTTCTTCTTTTGTGTAGGTGTCTACAAGATCTCTGTTTCCACTTCAGGGGCATTTAATGTGTTTGGATTTGAACATGTATTTTCCTGGTTCAGTCCTCGGCGGGATTTGGGAAGACTCGCCAATGCCGACGCCCTGTGAATCACGGCAGCCAGCCCTGTCCTCCATCCGTGGTCCTCCCACCCCAGCAGCCAGTTTTATTACTTCGCCATCATTTAAAATCTCCTTATCTTGTAAGCGCTTACAAAGACTCTCTCTACCTATAACTTCAGGAACAGATTAAGTTTGCTTTTCAAAGCCATTCATCATCAGAGGTATGTTTTTGTTAGTGTTTTCTTTTGTAAATCATTTTATTATTGTAAGGTGCCTCTGGATGCTGGCATGATAATAGGCTATATAAATGATTTTGTCCTATATTTGTGTTGTGTATACTTTATTGTAATAGCACTCTCGGGTCAAAAGCAGCCAATATTATTCCGATTAATTCCTGTCTAGACACTCATAAATTGTCCTTTAATTTACAGAGAGAAAACGAAGTCATATGAAGCATAACCTTTCCCGGATGCTGCAACTGCACCTGGTTCTTCTGGGCGAGAGAGAGCGGCCCGCCCGCCGCCGGCGCTCTCGCAGCGGCAATCCTGGCTGCTCCAAGGGTGAGTGTGGCCTCCCCTTGGCTCGGCCCAGGTAGCCAGCCCAGGCTCGCTGGTTGGCATGCCGCTCCTCCAAAGGAAAACACAAAACCTAATCCCCCAACACAGTTTCGGACAACCGCTCATTTTATTTACTCGTATTCATCTCCCCAGAAGAAGAGGGGGAGAGGGAAGACAAAATAGCTTGCTTAATCCCAATACTAACACGGCACTGATTCGCATTCCTGCTCTGTATTTATTGACGTGCATTGCATACAATGGGGGCTATCACTGAGGCCACGGTGTTCTGGGGACGGCGCGGTCCCATTAGAGAAAGCGCTGAAGCACCCAGTTTACACAGCTCTAATTGTATGTAATGCAAACCTCTCAAACACGGCGTATGGGAGTGAAAATGCATGTCCTAATGCAAAACCAAACGCATACCAAATGGATTTATCTTAAAGCTAATTATGGCGGCGGAATATCTGTCCTCAAAAGTCCACCGTTATTTCCTAAACTTGTGTAATGAAATTAACATCTTTGGCTTTGCAGCGGCTTTCTGTATATCTCATTAACTGGCTGTAAGTGCATTTGTGCTTCGGAGCACAGCTCGGGGTTTTGTTCGGTGACATGTAGGGTTCAGTGTTTTGAAATTCTGCAGGTGCCGGGCAGTGCTCTAGGCTAACTATACACAGAGCTGGAGTAGATACTGAGCGCCAGACGGCATACACGTATGACTAGCATATGGCTTCTGCAAGCAGCAGACAGGAAAAACTCCCCATTTTTTGGGGGGGCCCCTTGGAGAGCTTTATTGCCTCGTGGCAGCTGTATTTAATAAAATATTAGTAGCCGCTTGAGGTTTAAAGGTGTAACACAATTCCATTTCAATATAACAATTCCATAAATTCAAATAAGAAAACTTCATAGAAGCGTAATATGGCTATAATTAAAAAAAAACTTGGTATGTGCTTGCAAAAAACAAATTTAGGGCACATGGTACCAGGGTAACCTGGAGTCAATCTATAAAGTGGGTTTGGGGTCATCGTTCACATGGTTGAAAATTGGAAGTGATTTAGGGGCTTTCAAACAGAGACTGATAGTTCAATTTGGTTTTAATTGTTATCCCAACAACACAGTCATCGGCCCACTGCCGACAAATGAGATGGCTTCCTTTCCCTATTGCTTTCCTCATGCCTTTCGAGTCCCCCTTCTTCTCCAGACACAGAAAAAGGTAGGAAAGCACCTGGGAAGCTATCGAGCACCGAGTAGATGTTAAACTTCCTTGTTGTTATTTGTAATTCCTAAAGAAACGATACAACATCTTAATCACCTTGCCCGGGGTATTTCTACACATTCAGGGACCCGCAGAGGTAAGGACAGAGACAGACTTAGAAGATTCAGGTAGGAGAGTTTCAGTGCCTGCCTTTATCTGTGAAATTATGTAGAGGAAGTGGAGAGAGAAATAACCTTCTTCGCGAGATCAGAGATGTGCAGCAAAGGGTCCGGAGGAAAGAGTCCAGGAAAAGGCTCAGAGCTTCCGGAGCACCTCGTTCATTTGCAGAGTTCAAGTCTCTGAGTGGCCAGAGCACAAGCAAGAGGTTAAGGGAAAGTTTCACATAATTTCAAATATTCAGGGTGAAGTACAAAAATGAAGGACAAGCAACTAACAGAGATGGAGAAGCCAACTTGAGGGCAAGGAGTGTGAGTTTTTGGCCTTGGTGGGAAGTCAACTGGAAAATAATCAACTCAGAAATGGGGTGGCGTTCTGGAAAACAGTTGTGGCTGGAGATAAAGCCTTGGGCGAAATAGGTGGTGAGGGACTATAGGTCCTTCAATGACTGACCTCATTTGGGGAAGAACATGTGGGCAGGAGAGAAAGGGGCCAAGATGGCGCCCTGGGAACACCAACATTCTAACGCTGAATGAATGAAGAAGAAAAAAGCAGGGACTGAGATGGAATAACCATGAGGAAGATGAAGAATCAAGAGGGAGGATCTAGGTGGTGCCAAAATGTAGTGTGCGTCCTACTACCTCCTTTATGGTGCCAGGGAGGTGGGTTTCCCCAGGAAAGGGCATCCTAAACCACACTTTTGTCCTTTCTTTCTATATGATTTTTTGTCTCCATGTTAATTCAATGCTTAGTCACATGAACAGGGTCCATTTGGAATATATTGAGAAGTTATTTTTTAAGTATATTTTATTGATTACACTGTGACAGGAGCGTTATTTCCGAACGAGCTGCCCCCAGAAGCACCTTTGCTGGAACAGCCTCTTTGTGTTGAGAGGAATTCCGTTCCCGCTGTGTGTTGACTCGATCACGATCACAACGTTCTAAGTGACTCCACAGCTGATTTATTTCCCTGGGAATTGCTATGATAAGGCTGGAGCTCAGGACGCAGGATTTGAGAAGTTCAGAATTTAAATCAAGATGAACTTTAAATGTAGAATTTGAACCAAATTCGACTCTCTAATCCCAGAAAAGAAGAATCACACGGTCCAGTCACCTTGAAACTGTTTGTACCAAACTTCTTCAAACGTGGGTGAGGAGCAGTGACTGCTGTTGCTAGGGTAACTTCTGAACTTTCAGAGAGAGAGAGAGAGAGACAGAGAGAGAGAGAGAGAGAGAGAGAGCATGTGTGTATGTTTTCTATCTTGCTTCTGCAGTTCCAAAGTAAGAGAAAGGTGGCTAAAAATTCAGTATTTTCTTCCAGAAGCTAGAAGGAAAATGCGTGTCAAATCTCTGAGGTCAGTGATTTTTTTCATATGTATTAAGACATGATGGAATTATTTAATTACCTTTGCTAGCAAGTTTACAGACAAGCATACCCCTATCATATTGCATATCCGCAAATAGGATTATTTACATCCAATCTAAGGAGTGCTGACTGTGGCATTGGAAACAGAAGCTGTATCAGCATTTAAATTCCCACTCTTCTGGGCAAAAACCCAACTGAATGATTCAATTAAACTCTTTATGTTATATATTATCCACAAGTTCACAATATGAAGTGATTCTCCCCGTCTGAACTCCCGCCTTTATGGTTGCAATTTGGTAGCGAGACCGTTTCTAAGGACTATTTTACTGGAAGCGCTGTGAGAACGTCAGGCTGCAACACGCTTTGGGATGCAGGTTTTATGAACGGCACTCCGAAATCAACCATTATTTCAAGCACATGCCATAAATAACCTTCATTATTCATCAGAGGGTAAACACGCATTTGTGTTTGCAAACACGGTGGTTCCGTGAGCAAAGCAGCCAGCAATCAACAGCTCCCTCAGCCATTTCAGGAGGTAACAAATGGACGTCAGCCCCTTTAATTGGTAACGACCATCTCCTGAGTTGCTGAGACACAAGCAGCTCATTCTTCAGCAGAGACTCTGCTGATCGGTCTCTGCTCAGTATCCAGGTGCGTGCTAGACTGCAGGCTCTCAACTAATCTGCACTGAATGGACAAGATGTAATTCCCACCCCCTTGTGACCTGCAGAGTCGTAATTTTCCCAATGATTTTTAAAAATCGTATTTTGTTTCTTTTGAAGAGATTAACATTATTATGTTACACAACAAATAAAAACCAAGAATTTGTGACACAATGTCTTGGGGGCCACTCTAGGACAGACCGATTTCTTTGCTGCAAGGCATTTAAGCCCCTAACTTCTGCTGTGCGTCACGCACATCTAAGAGACGGGCATAGCACGTGTTGTGTTTCAAGCATACTGGGCCACAACAACTTTCTCACAGAGCTGATCCCAAGACGAGGGGCTCTAAGGGACAATTTAGAAAATGGTACCAGGTTTTGCCCTAGTTGGAAAACTTGGAGAATGTCACTGATTGCTTCACTGGAAAGTAGGAGTTGGGAAGAATTAGATGCTCAACTTCAAGTGTCCGTCTTAACCAGAAACGTACCCATTGGTTTTAATTATATCCTTTGGGATCAAAGTTTAGGCTTTATCTTTGTTCCAAAGAGATCAAAGCCACTCTCTCCTCGACGTGGTAATTCTGTCCATGTCTGTCCGTAATGGGAGACAGTGCTAACCAACGTCTGAGTGATAAGAGATTTACGCTCTACCACGGCAGGGACTGGCGTTTCTCAGTCAGTGTCTTGTCCCCGTGCTTCTGTGTGTCTGTAGCACACGTAAATGAACACGACACACTCTGCGTGTTAGCTGACCAGGGCTTAAGTAGGATGGCCGTCTCCTTCGGTAAGGTAGTTCTACTTTTATAACCCACGGCAGCACTCTGCTAGCTTCCCGGTGTCACATTATGTAGTTGACACAGGCTGCTCTTCTCCAAAATTGAAGCCACTAATCTCTTCCAGAGAGGCTTTCATGAAGCCACGGGTTTCTCACCCAATAATTTCAGTCTTTTGTTTCTTCGGGTACAAGTGCAGGGCCCACTTACATGACTGTATATTTTGATCCATCCTTCACGTTCTCTCATTCATTGTGTTCAAGAGCCTGCCTGCGTCCTGGTAAGAAAACGTGAGCCTGCTTTCTACGTTATCTTTCTGACCCTGGATAAAGACGGGGAAGAAGATGAGGCTGAGCGCAGGGTGATCCTGACATGCCTCTAGAAACATCTCCCCTCGGTGACATCCATGCACTTCATTACCCACCTCTGGGAGCAGATGTTCAGCTAAGCCCAGGACCCGCTCATGATCTCAAATTTCACTGTTTTAGTCACTGGTAAAGCAGGAAAGGCTTTGTATGCTCCAAATGATTCTACAGAAGAATTCCTCCTTTTCTCATTACGTCTGTGGATGTGTGTGTGAATGCGTGGAGTACATATTTGTGTCTCTGTGGGTGTCAATGCATGTGTGCGTGTGTGCACATACAAGATTTAGGATCTCCCAAACATCAGAAAAAAAAAATTTACTTCTCCTTTAACAAAGAGCACTATGAACTAGTTTACATTACAGGGGCAAAGTCCCAGAATGTCGTCTTTGTGACCAGTGCCTGCAGCGTCTCTGGGATTTGTCGCAAATCCCAAAAGTTATCTGGGAAAATTCCTCTAGAAAGTTATCTGGAAAAATTAAGCTCTCAAAGAAATCTTGGCGGTGCTCTACCTTTTCCTGGATCTCGGGGAGCGATTTTGATTTGTGATCTCTTAAGTCCGTAACAATTTGCTATTTCTAATTTATTGCTTCATTTGTGACTGCTGCAACGGCAAGGTAAATTTATTCTGATTTGCACAACCTAAGTCCTTCCTCTGACAGTGACTAATTATTACCTGAGTTAAAATAATGAAAGTGTCGGAAAGTGTCCGAATGCAATTTGTTAGGAAAACAAGTGGCATGCTGTGCCGCCCCGGCCCAGAACAGCCTAAGTGATCAGAAACCATGGAGAATTAAGAAATGCTTTTTCCCCCTCAAAGGTTATAAATCAATGTAGGAAATTTTAGGAACTTCGGTTGCAAGCAAACCGAATTGGGGGGGCACAGTGAGGCCTTGTGGGTACTTAAATATCGTACATATATTGAAAAGTAACTCGTTAAGGGGAATGCACTGTAAAAATCACATGGTAACGACATTAATGGAATGAAGCGAACCAACGTGCGGTGACCGCCTACTATGTTCTTTGACTTCCTTGTGCCAGGGCCATGGCGTATTTCATCTCATTTAGTTTTCATAACAATTCTGTGTGGACTAGTTTGAATTTGTTTGTTTTATTCCCCCGCATAAAGAGACTCCGAGTTTACATAATTGTCCCAAGGACACAGCTGATGAGTGTTGGAGCTATATTTCAAACACCAGTTTCTCAGATTCAAGAGCTCTTTGTGCCCCACACCAAGGTTCCAGTTAATGTTGATTCCACCTAATGCATGCAACAATTTCAAATATAAAATGACCCCATGGACTTCCTAGTCAAGGAGCCATGGGTATGTGTGATAGAGCTAATTATTAAAACGGGGAGTTATGAGGGTGGATTGGAAATGAGTAACAGAGTTTGGGGGCGAAACAAGCACACCCAAGAATTTTCACTTGCATCACGTCTGCCCAAGGCTGTATCTTCTCTGCAGCCCAACTGCTCTGTCATTTACTCATCTCCAAGTAATTTTTCCTTAATTTCAAGACTCTCTTTAAAGATTTATGACCCAAATATGTTAGACATGCCAAGATTACGCCAGGCAAACTATGTATAGTCATAATAATACTTATGATAAGAAAGAAAGTAAGTTTCCAAAAGGGGCATCTTTAAATTAATGGTATAATTTTTATGTGCACAATAAATTTATTAAAAGTGGTAACGAAATTCTGGCAATTTTAATCCACAATATTGTCAATAAAGTTATGTTTGCGTTGGAGGCTGCTTTTTCAAATTTAAAAGCTGTTAAATTACTAAGATAGGTAGTTAAATATTTTGCAAGTTAAGATACTTCTCCTTACAAGGCCTATGAAGTTACCTGCGCTGTGAATTTAAGGCACTGTTTCAAGTGTATTTCACAGTTTGCATTAAACGATACTAACCAAATATATGTACCATGTTTTCACTGTGGGGAAATAAAAGTATTGTAAATAAGGTTCACCATGGGATGGGAGTTATGGCTTCTTGGCCATGATATCCAAAGTCACAGCTAGGTCCATCAGAAGAACGGAAGATGGTGGTATGCTTTCTGAACCAGGAGATGAGACAGATAGAAAGCTGGAGTGTTTAAGGAAGCTGTGAGAGGGATTGGGCGATACTATAAGAAAAGAAAAGGGATAGGTGGATTTAGTCAAACTTGCCAAGAAGGGGAACATTCCAGGGCTTGACCAAAGTATGGGGAAGGGTGGTTTACAAGTTCAAGGTTTAAAGACTTGGAGGTTTCTGAACTGAGGGACTGGGCAGTCCAGTTCAGTCTCACATCCACTGAGGAGTCACTTAAATGCCAGGCACTGTACTCTAGATGGGGATGGGAGGAGGAAGGGCACCAGCCCTCTCACATAAGTCTACATCAGCCTTGGCAACGTCTTCAGGGTCAGTATGGCAGGCACGCAGGGTGCAGAAGAGGTGTCGGCGTGGGAGAACGAGAGCACCCTCTCCTTCCAGCTAGACCTGTGCACAGCACCCCACGCATGGCTGGCTTCTGTAATTACTAATGGACTACCCGACCTCTGGTATGGCGGAGGGTGATCAATCCATAAGAGTCTCCCCTTGCATCCACAAGGCAGAGTCCTTTTCTTAGATGTATGAAAATGGTCACTATCTCTGTCTTGGCAAGTGCATATCGGTCCATTGTATGTGAATCACCAACAGACATGTTGAATACACAAAGGAAGGAAGGAAACAAAGAGACCCAGTTAAGACTATTGACCACAGGAGAGAGGAAACGCCAGCCTGAAGATGAGGCGCCCGCAAACAAGAAGGATTTATTTCACGAAACCAAACCGGAGGGTATGGTTCCGGGAAAGCAGGGCTCAGGAGCACCTAGTGGTACGGGAACGCGCTTCAGAGAACCACAGAGGTAGGTTTCGGTCTCAGGGACAGGAAACGACACTGTGTGATTTAGAGCCAGTCCTTGCACACGCTAAGCCTCAGTTTCCTTGCTTATAAACCCCCGATGATAAGACATTTGGGTACAACTGGAACAAGACAGCCGCGAGCACAGCGTTAGATAGTAGGGTGTATTGTCAGTAAACGTGCCTTCCTGTCTCCTTCCGCTCTTGCACGAAGCAGGGGATATTTCCAGGATAAAACTTAGAAGTTAATGGAAGACTGAGGAGCTAAGATTTGTGGCCGTATAGTGAGATTCAGAGCATACACCAGCGGGGCCTTGCTGCTTCTCCACCAAGTAACTTCTCTAACCACGCGCTTTTTTCTGTTCCCCGCAGTGCGGTGGAAATGACCGTGGTGCCCATGCATGGGGTTGCCTGTTGGAGAAAATCGTGCGTGTGCAGCACTTTTCACAAAGCACTCAGAAATGGTAATTGATGGAAGAATTTATTGGCATGTGAAGGAAGCTGCTCTTATCCATTTGCCCTAAGTAAACTAGGTTGTTATTTTGCATTTAACTGCCAGAAAAACTGCCAAGAGCTCTCTAAATGAGTGGCCATTTAATTATTGTCTAAAGGTATGGCCACAGAGGATGCAAATCATAGGCACGCAGACTTGTGGGAGGCACCACCTGGGGCTTTGAGGCAAACGTTAGCACAGCCTTCCTTTCTGAGTGGCATGGTAAACGGAAACGAACCGGACAGGCTCGGTTATACTTAACGTGTTCCAGTGTGCTGTGTAAAATTTGCTTTAACACTATCATATCTATTGAATATTTCCTCTGAGAGCCGGTCTTATTTTAGATTATATTATACAACATGAGACCAGTCAATAAGTGATTTTTTCTCATCCCAGCTTGCCAATGGAAATACCTGTTTTTAAATTACTCCAAGACCTTCTGTGGAGGAAGCTGGGAAAAATATGCCCATGAATCATAAAATTGACAAGCCCTGGGGCGGAGTGGGCCTGGTATAAGGGATGTGAGAACGAAGATAAATGCGCACTACAGGTATGCAGAATACAGGGAGAATTAAAGATAAACCAAAGAAGAGGCTGTCGGTTGAGAGGGGCAAGGTAGAATGGAACACTTAGGACGCAGGAACGAAAATACAAAATTAAAAAACAACCCAACAATGAGAATGGGGGATGGCCTTTACTACAGATGTTAGGAGGAAAAGAAAAAAAATCTCAAAATTGCATAAGCGAGATTTAATTAGGCAAAGAATGCTAAACGTTTCACTCTTGCTACTATTGCTTTTATTTTTCAGTTTAATCCATTGTCAGTCACAAAGATTTTCTTCTTTTTTCTTAATCTCCTGTCATCACCAGTAACAGCTCACCTGTTTTAAAAATATCTTGACCCGAATAAGAAAAGCCCCTTTTGAATTAATTACTCCTCTCGGGGAAAGTGAAGGTACTTCCCTTAATTCAAAGTTAAATTTGCAGAGGAAAAGGGGGAAAAAAATAGCTCAGCAGCTCACAGCTCCCCCTTGCTGGTCAAACAATCTAATGGGAGAGGGGAAAAAAGAATCGCATTAAAACATTAAACTACCCATTTTGCCTATAAAGTGTTTTTATATCTCCCCAAACCGAATGCTTTTGTAAGACTGACATTTCGGAAAAGGAGAGAAGGCAGACAGGTGAACTCAGATCAAAATGGATTTTGCCAACCTTCCATTTTAAAGGTCAAGGTGGTTGCAGACTCATGTTGTGTTTTTCGACTAAAGCTCCGGACTTCGTTTCCGGCATTCAGGAAACACCGTGAGCAGGAGGGAGAGAGCTCTTCCCTGGCTCTCCCTGGGACTTCAAACGCCTGCGGACGCCGCCTGCATTCCAGTAGCCAAATGACTTCCTGTCATGTGCTCTGTTCTTCCCGAGCTGGAGGAAGGATGTTTAATTTATTGATTTATGGATTCGGGACGACTCTGGAGAACGTGACAGGTGAGACCACCTTCGCTTCCAGCCCACGCAGCTCCAGGCTGTGGTGCTCCAGAGTGCCCCGTGCTCATGGCCTGGCCTTCTGGATGACTCCGGCTCCTCTTCCCTGTTTCCACCTACCAGACGTTTCCCCCCTCTGGATTGTTCTTGGAGAACTTTCCAGATCAGTCCAGAAGAACATGCGCTCTCTTGGGAACTGAGATGGCCCCTGGCCAACTTAAGGCAATGTGTTCTCATCTGCTGTGGCCTTCTGTTCACACGGAACCTGGGGTGCGGCATGATGGGAGTTCCAGGCCGCCCTTGCCTTTGAGGAGCCCACAGTCAATGTTAAAAAGAGGAAGTTGAGTCCTACCTTGGGAGGGCATGAAATGTTTGTGTAAAAAGTTCCTAGAAGTACCTCTTTCATACGAACAGAGTCTAAGCACTTTTGCTTGAGAGTGGTTTTAAACTGTGGCCTGATCATTCTATGGATGCTCTCTCTACATTGTCCTGTAATGTGAGTTTAACTTTTTTGAGCTTTCTCAACCTCCTTCAGCTTAGGACACTCTACGTGCCAAAGCACCATATTTAGGGGTAGCGTGCCCTGGACCCCGTCCTTATTTTAACATATTACACCATTACACAATACAGGATTTTATGCTCTATTATAAATACACGGTATACAGTTTTCCACCCTGTACATGCTATTACACACTCACACACCCACACACAAAAAGAATCCGTGTGTCTTGAACTCCAGGAAGATATAAGCTGATGGAATGTTCATGCTAAAGGGGGCCTCAGGGATGATCAATAATAACGCCTTGTTTTTAAGATGACTTCACAGGGGGCCGGAGGACCCAGGACAGGGGTGCAGGGGCAGACTGCTGGTTAATGGCAGGGCCATTCCTAGGAAAGGAGCCTGGTCCTCCTGGGTCCTGGCCCAGCCGGCTCTCTGCTCCTGATCCTCGGCAGCCACCCCAGTTCTCCGTGGACCTGAGATGCTCGGGAAATGTCTTCAGCACCATCAGATTGCATGAAATAAACCCGTGCAACCGAACTGCTCAGGTCCCTAATACTTGACATTTAACACCCCAGGCCGAGGAATATCTTTGACCCATCAGTGCTCCATCTGAACCTGAAAGGAAAATGTTTGTGTTTGTTATTAGACATCTATCTGCCTGTCTCTCTTCCCTGCGCTTGGAGACATATGCCTCTATTGTCAGCTTCACTTCCTGTGCTTAACCCAGGCGCTGTCCCCTCTGCTTGCCCTTAATGGAGCCTGACAGTTGTGGAGTTAATCTAAGCTCTGGTCTCCAGGTTTCCCCGCAGGAAGCCATGGGTCCCCAGGGGGTTTGGGCTTCTTGCAAGGCTATATTCCCCCCGGGTCCCTTGCCCATCCAGCTGGGGAGCCTTCCCCATTGTCTGCCAAATGGACACCAATTAAGTCAACTGTTCCCCAATTAGAATTTTGCAGAATTCCTCTTGTTCTCTAGTACTCCGGTTCTCCAGCAAGGGCCTGTTTTAGGAATTAGTTACCCGAGGAGGAAAATAAATAAATAAGTGGCAGCCCTTTCCTGTAACCGGATCCCCCTGGGTTTTTCCTGTGGGCCATTCACACAACATGATCCCTGGGGATATGTGGTAACTGCTTGGTGGCTCCAAGGTTTATCATCTGCGTAATCCTTCCACGGGCTGTTCTCAGGGAAGGGCCCAAAGCTAAGGGCCCCTACTCACCCCTAGGGGCACTCAGGTAGCTTGGAAGAGGCGGGAAACCTCCTCTTTGTACCAAAAATGTGGCTTTGCTCTGAAGAGATGAAAGCCCGGTGTTTTGCTTGCTGGAGGAAATGCCCCTCCATTTGGACAACCGACTTGAAGGCAGATGTGTTCTTGTGATGAAGGATTTTGCAGCGCACGGCATTTCCAGGCAACGTTTAAGATGTCAATCAGCGGTGTTTGAAATCGCTCAGGCTGTCACAGCTGGGTGACACCAGGGCTGAGTCGGGGAGTCTTTAGAGCATGGGGACGCCGTTGACATCAGAGGGCACTTGTTTGTGAAACACAGTCAATCACAAATATCTTCAAAGATTCCTATTTATGGTCATATATTTTTAAGCATTCATTCAGCCTGCTTGTTTGGTGTGCTCGCCAAGAACAAAGGAGGGCATGTGGCCTGGGGCCACCCTTCTCAGGCTAGGACATGTGTGGGCTGCCACCTGGGGTCTCGTGAAAATGCAGATTCTGGTTCCGGAGACCTGGGACCGGGCCCGTGATGCTGTGCTTTTCCTAAGTTCCTGGGTCACGCTGAGGCTTCTTCGTGTCCCTCACTGCAGTGTGAGTAACAAGAGTAGAGACTGATAGGTACATGGAGAGGTAATAAATGGATAGGTAATTAAGTTGATAGGCAAAAGACACAGCATTCCTATAGAATGGGGTCCACAGGGACAAAAGAAAGACTTGAGTGAAGCGTTTAGATGTTTTAGATAAAACATCTTCTCGACCTGCGGCTAGTGGCACAAAATCATCCACCTGCTCATTCATTCACTCTCCATTCATTCAACACCATTTACATTGTGCCACGGGTGCGGCATTCAGGTGTCTGCTAAGATGCAAACAAAACACACTGGAAAGGTCTTCGATCTTCAGACGAAACCCAGGAAATTGAAGTTTAGTATCTGCAGACGTAGACGCCACATGAGCAACGGTCCCCAAACGGCACTGGTTTAAAGGAGCAACAGAGTGGCAGGATTGGTTAGATGGCGCTCGAGGGTCCCCAGAGTGCAAAGGCCGCCTCTGCCTGGCCTGACCCCCCGTCGGGCTCACAGCGGGCAGCACCGCCGTCTGCTGGGCACACCAGGCCTCCGGTAGATGAGGACGGAGACTGGGCAAAGCCATGCACGTGGGAAGCAGGGGCCACTGTGGGGCATCATCCGAGACCAGCAGCCATAGTATAAAGTCGCCCAAGCGGAGAAAACAAAATTAAGGACGGTGGAGATTCAGAGGAGAAGCGAGTCAGCGAGAGCGACATTTTTAGGGAGAAGCCTTCAGCCATAAGCTAGGGCCAGAGAGTCATTTATGGTAGTTACATACATCTTTCTGTCCTTACTAAAGTTAAGTAAATGTTTATTAAAATGAATTAGAAAATAATGAAAAGCCAAAAATGTCCTCTATAATCAAATTAATAAATGGATAACTATTTTAAATGACTCTTCATCTTGATAAAAGCAACATAACATCAAAGAGTAAGATCTGAAACCAAAAGCTGAAAGGCCATGCAGAAAATTATATGCTATGGGGAAAGAGCCCTCTAAAAGCATAAGATGACAATATATCAATGATCTAGGTAGGTTTTAAATAATGTGCTTCACGCTCACTGCAGGCTGTGAAAGGAATTCCTGCGCTGGTCACAAATCACCCACAATCCCACCAGGCTTCACTCAGCAGTCAGCTACAATAATGTGAAAATTCATACCGCCACGCACTTTTCAGTGATATGCCACAGCCTCAGAGAAAATGCCCACTATTAGTGAAATGAGGCTCGCTCAATTTTCTCTGGGTTTTATTTGTTTGGAAAGTGATCAATACACCCTGCATGAAAGGAAAATTGACATCTACATTTTAAAAGGAGACGGACTGCCTGAGAAGCCATTCCCGTCTGTCTGAGGTTAAACCCAAATAAGAGAAAAGGAAAAACGAATGCTAGAGAGTGTCTCTTAGGCCGGTGCTTGTAATCATCGAGCACCAATCATTCGTCAGGCTTCCACTGCTGGGAACTAGTGACTTCGCACTGTGAAGTGCCCATGGCCGTCCCATTCTCTCTTGTCTTTCCATTCAGTGCATTTCTTTGCCCGCTCTTTCCTCCTTCGGCACATCTATCGCCAGCCTCCTAACATTATATTCTGGGCAGTTTTCCAGGACTGATGTCCCTTGCTATTCTTCTCTCTGGTTTGTTGTCCTAAGAAAGTAATGGCGCAGCATTATTAAAATATCATTACTTTCTACGGGGAAAAGTAAGAGGAGGCTTTTATTTAATTTTCTTCTAACGAGGCCACCTGGAGAGGTGCCCAAAGGACTAGCGAGCGACTCCTCTTTCAGATGATAGGAAAACATCCCGGGCTTGGTAGCGCGCGGCATCAGACTTTCGGGGTTGTGTTGAGACTCTCCTGTCATTCCTCACCAGGAGCCTACTCCGGGTCTTAATTGCCATCATCAGCAGAGGTGCCCAAATCAGCCAGAGGGATGTAGAAGGGATCTTTCTTGCCTGATGCAGAGCAGGCCAGCCTGAAACATTTACAAGAAAGTTTGTTTTTAAGAAATTTCCAGTCCAATTATGCTCTCCCCAGAGACGTGAATAGTTCAGATAGCATCCAGATAAGCATCCACAATTTGGGGGAACTTCATAAAAAATTAAAAAAAATAAAAACAGAACTAGCAACTTTTCGAGGCTTGGCCTTCCCTGGCGAAAATAGTTCTTTCAGGGAGAGGCGGCCTCGCCTGGTGGTCTTGGGATAGAGGTTCAAATCGGGAGATTCTGAGTGTTTTGATTCCAGCTTCCTTTCTCCCTTGATGGGTGGCCTGAGAAATGAAATGAGAGGCAGCCTGTGGATTCGAGAC
>PVKM010005824.1:28698-46581 GCA_004027735.1 Carollia perspicillata | reverse complement strand
TCTTTATGTCGTTGCAATTATTGTTTATTTTTTAAATTAGTTTTTAAGTAATGCAGTGGGTTAACATGCAAATGAAGAATATATATCTTTTACTTAGTTTAGGAGATCACCTAGTGCTAATGAGAATCAGACAATGAGTATTTTCTAGAATCACTGTGATTCTAAAACTTGTCACACTCAGATGGTGATTTTTAAATACTGGTTTATTGTTGGCAGTAAGAAATAATTTTTACCTTTTAATGTTGAGTGAGGCTCACAATTATCATGTGCATGACAGCAGCTATGCAGAATCATTCTAGCTTTGTAAATATTAAAGTTGCCTGTGTTGCTAGGAAACCCTAAAACATTAAAAAAAAAACAAGCAGGAAACAGATTATAAAATCCAAATTTTGTTGTTATAAACACTGCACTTCTGGTTTTGGTTCTATTATCAAAACAGTTGCGTGTAAAAGAAAAAGGAACTCGACAACGCTGGGATCATTTCCTGTTTCATTTTTCATTCTCTTTCTTGGGTCAGGGGCTTTTGTCCCTCGCTAAGAGTTGCTTTAATCTCTGGGAAGGTCCGTTCTGAGTTTACTACTTCTGGATTGGTTAAGATCCCTTTTAAGGGCATGCTTTGTTCTCTGAAAAGTTTAGGTCAGTTGAGCAACATGCTGCTACAGTTAAAAAAAAAAAAAAAGAGCTGAGTCATGCTGGAGCCTTCTCCTGTGGCTGATGCAAACCTGGAGAATTTGCATCATCATTTAGCCGGATTAAGTTGGTGTGACAGGCAGGAGCTTAAATACCGGCCCATAAGGAAGCTGAACTGGTTTGTTATGATAGGGCTGCCGCGGCAGCGCAGCACAGAGGTAGTCCGAGGAGGTGGAGGAGCCCGAGCCCCAAGAACACAGGTGTTTTCGAGGAGTAATCAGATAGCTGTGAAGGAGAAAATACACCTCTGAGGTTTTTTTTTAACCTGTGAACACAACTGCACTGAGAGACAATCAGAGAGCAAAGAGGAAGAGATTGGTCAGTCACACCAAAAGACACCAAAGTTGAAAGTTTTAGTTTTTTTTTTTCTTTTCCCCCCATTTCCTTTTCCCCACCGTGTGTCACTACAATGGTCAGAAAGCCTGTTGTGTCCACCATCTCCAGTGGAGGTTACCTGCAGGGGACTGTTCAAGGGAGGCTGCCTTCCCCGGGGGACAAGGAGCCCCCCGGGCAGGAGTCGGTGGTGCTGAAGAAGAAGATCACCTTGCTGAGGGGCATCTCCATCATCATTGGCACCATCATTGGCTCAGGAATCTTCATCTCTCCTAAGGGTGTGCTGCAGAACACGGGCAGCGTGGGCATGTCCCTGATTGTCTGGACCGTGTGTGGGGTCCTGTCCCTGTTTGGTGAGTGCGGCTGCTCCTCGGGGAGGGGGTGTGTCTGTGGAGCCGGGCGTGCGCTCTCCGGGAAAGCAAAGGGTAGTTTTTGAGGAGTGAGTGCAATGGCAAAGGCTGCACCAAGTTTTCTGATTTCTGTTTAGGTAGGCGAACTACCTGAGCACGGTGCTCACCGTTGGCAGGGTCCTGAATTCCTTCACATTGCTTCCTGCAGGCTGCACTTGCTTTTCCTGGCTAAGACAGACTATTTTCTGACTTTACCCCCCGGCCACCGGAGCAAAGGCTAACTTTGATGACCCGGTGAAACACATGCTTTCTGGCCAGGGCGGTTGTGCTTACCTGTGTGTGTCTGGGGCATCTTTGCCAGGTGGCACGCTGAATGAAACACCTGTGAAGTGAAGCCCAGTGTGGCTCGTTGCAACGCAGAGCTGAGAGTTCAGCAGAAGTTTTACTGACTTTTTTTTTTATTGGCAAAGCAAACGGGAGGCAGTCTTTCCCTTTTTAATTTTTTAATTTCATGTGTTTGTCAGTTCCCGGTACTCTTGTTTCAGTAGCTCTTGGCGTGGAAAGACGTGTGACAGCTCCTAACTCTGTCACTATCATGAGTGGGTACCTGGCAAGGGTCAGATCCTCCTGCAGTTTTTTTCACCTTTCGTGTCTCCCCAGTGCCTGTAAACCTCTGCAATCTCAATGTGAAACTGGAGTTGGCTGTCGGTGTTGCTGTGTTTGCCTGGGTCTGTTTTCTTCGTTGATAGTCCCTTGAGCCGCTGGGGGCACAGATCATTTGCCCACCTGTTCACTGAGTGGGACTTCTAGAAGAAATATGATTATTAATTTTCCTTCAAGATTGAGATTTCTTCCATTGATTTGATGATTAGTAGTAGAGAGACAATAAACGTTCCCCATAAGGTGAACAAATTACTAGAAAGCTACACGAGTTAGCTGCAAAGGTGACAAAAACTGGTGAACAGTTCAAAAACAGAAATTTCACTTTTGCTGTGGGGGTAAATGTTTAACATGAATTTGCTTTTCTCTGGCAAATTGTGGGGTTTGATTCCAAAAGACACTACTCTTTAAAGGTATTATTACCTCTTTGTCATAAGTCTAGGCCCAAGTACTAACTCTTGGGTCTGAGACGCCTATCACTCCATTCATTCTTAAGGCCTTGTGATGTTTCAATGAATTGGTTTGAGCATTCATTCAGAGAACTCAAATTTCTATTATCAGTTACAAGGCATTTTTAGGTACTTATAATTTTTTTAAAGGAAGAAGGTATTTTAAATAAAACTTATTAAACCAAAACTTTAATATAAAAAGACCATGGAGGAATAATGTTTCGATGTTTAAAGAGTTTGTGGTATTCATAACAGTCTGGCATATACATTTATAGACAAACCTAGTTGTTGATCGACTTAAATTGACTTTGTGCACCCCTGGCCTGTAATCTTCTGCAGGACTGGGTATATTCTGAATAAATCGGTGTCTTAATTAGGAAAAACCAGACCCACTTTCCTGGACTTCCTGTACTGTGTACATGCTGCTCTTACTGTGCGATTCCATTTTTGTATGCACTAACAGGTTATTCAGATACAGTAAAACGGGTTGTTCAGAGCATCGAACTGGCTGAAGTGATGTTGACTTGTACTAGGAAAACATGCTTCTGCAAAAGTATATCATCTCAAGCTCAGTGGGGAAAAATGCTAAAGGGACTAACTAAAGTTCCACCTGAGTTGGTATTCTGCAGTTATTAATTGCAGGGCGTGTACTCCTGTGTAAGTCTGTGTCAGGGGGCTCTGCTCGCAGGGCCCCCCTGGCTGCCATGGATGAAAATAAGTCTACTAAGACATGATCTGCTCGGTGAGGAAAGGTGAAGGGCCAAGAGCCTTTTCCTCAATGGGCTTTTACTGGGTTCAGTTTGCACAGAAATACAGGTAAAGCTCATCAATCATTGTCAGGTAGTAAGGATCGAACAATAAACATACAAAGAACTACGAGGGCTTATTCTGAATCAGGGTCTGTTAGCTAAGGGGCTACAAAACTTTGGGAAACAAACTCATTTCCTGCTCAGACCCTTATCATTTAATCGAGAGCATTCTTAGCAAAGCAGCTTTCACAGGATTTTATGTGTTCTTTCTTAGGCCTGCTCACCCTGGGGAGGCAGGTTCCCCCTCTGCCATTGTTTCAGCCTTAAGTCAGGCAGGGGAAGTAAGGCAGCCAAGAGATTAGGAGACTTCTTGCAGACCGAATGAGGACTCAGGCTATGTCAAAGCCAGGGGTGAGGGTCCATACCTCCCTTTTGCTATAACCCCCAAGTCCTTCCCTGGGGCCCCCCATGATCATGCCTTTCTTAGGTCATCCCTCCCTTGAGGATTCTTACCCATCATTGGCTAACCAATCATGCATTGGGGGCCAGGCAGGGTGAAGTAAAAGGGGCAGAGGCGATGCCTCTGCCAGGGAGATAAACTGTGTCTCCTTAGTGGCTTATGGTCCCAAGGTTGCTCACTCAGCCTTAGCCAAGGTGGGGATTACAGCTTTTGAAACCAGACAGGGCAGTTCCCAACAAATCTGCATATCAGTATTTGCATTGCATTTGTCTCTCAAGTTACTGGAAGCTTTTTGACAGGCGGGCCTTCCCAACAGGAAGCAAAGCAAAGTGTACGGGAAAAAGTCTTTCTTTTAAAACTCTTAAACTCTGGAACTAAAAGTAAAGAATCTATATATTTGGTTTACAATCTTTTATTTTTTTGTAAAGCTGGGATCAATACATGGATTTTTATATCCTGTTTTGAACTTTTTTCATCTGGGTAAAATGGTTACGGAGCTTGA
Organism: Carollia perspicillata; assembly: GCA_004027735.1. Lineage (NCBI taxonomy): Eukaryota > Metazoa > Chordata > Mammalia > Chiroptera > Phyllostomidae > Carollia > Carollia perspicillata. The sequence goes on along the minus strand of PVKM010005824.1, from coordinate 42,388 downwards.
GAATTTTAAATGAAAATCTCAATCCTCCAGAACTCAATTTAAACCCAGGGCAACCATCCTGGAGTTTCTGCAAAGCATGCACAGGTCTAGGTATTGATTCTCTGAAAATAAATTCTTCGCTACTTAAGACTCTTTCCAATAACATTTTATAGTGGATGTTTTTCTGAACAGCCTACCAACATGGCGACTGGCTTCCAACAGACAGTGAACTGCAAATAGCCATAATTATTTATAAATAGGCTGGCTCTATCAGTGATCCCCAAATATCGACCTGCAGACTAGTTACTTTAGAATCATCTGTGCAAATTTTAAAGTAATAGCTTCTCTTGGATCCCTTTATTGGGGCATCCACACTCACCTGGTTAGAGAGCAGGTCTCAGGTATGGCCCTAGAATCTATTTTTCATTTGCTTTTAAATAAAAAAATTCTTCCCTGGTGACACCAATAAAATGCTAGGTTCAGGAATAGGGTAAGTGATACTAAGTTTTCACTGAATATCCAAATTCAACTTACATAGGGGAGTTCTACCTAAAGAATTACTGACTAGTGATAAGTTCCCACACTTTTTGTCTCTGAAGTAGCTCAAGTGAAAATTGTGTGTTGCATTTGAGTACTTAGCAGTATGGTAGAACTTATCACATTATATCAAGGTACATCGTTCATTATCTTGGTAGGTCGTTGTTCAAGTTCATAGGCATAGCTGTATTTCAGGAGGTGCTCCTTCCACATGTCAGGCCCAGCACGTCCTTGGTACCCATTATCAAACTGATACACAAAATCTGAAACTGATACACAAATTTGGGGAGGTTACATAACCTCGTGGAGTCCCTGAGACTGTATTGCTGAATGTTAAAATTTGGTGTATAATTAATTCTCCCTAATGTAATAAATACAACTTATAGCATTTCTTTTTTAAAAGTATGTTATTTCAACCACCCAGGAGTTTGTACTTGAAAAACATTCAAAAACTATTTTCTAGAAATAGAATGTCTGAGTTAAAATTCATTTTGGTGACATACAAAACATATTCTATAAAGTAAGTGAAGCCTTTCAAGACCTGGAGTTTATACTTTTCTGGAAAACAGGTAAATCTTTATTTTGATGCACTACAAAAATATGTATTAAAAGGATTCTCATAACGAGTTCAGTTTGGAATCGTTTCTTACCTTGGTGTGGAGTTATGTTCTAAGATGGTCACAGAAGGAGACTTGGCTTGAGGTGGGGAACAAACAATATGATATACAGATGATGTATCGTAGAACTGTACACCCGAACCTGAAGTATTATAGAACTGTACACCTGGAACCGATATCATTTGATTGACCAGTGCCACCCCAATAAATTTAATAAAAAAGAAAACAGAAAAATAGATTAGTATTATTGGCATCTAGCTCCTCTTTTTCCCTTGTTCCTAGGCTTGACGTTCAAAATTCTTAATATTATGATATTGTTTTAGAAGTTTTTCATTACCATTACAAGTAAACTTACACTGTTGAAATGGAGTAGACTAGATCTCAAATTTAAGGAAACTGCAAGAAGAATTTGGTGACTCTTTAGTGATTAGATGACCATTATTTGTCTTGAAATAAGGATGTCATTTAGACCTAAGGACGTAGTAACATGGCGTTCAATAGAAACCTAGCTGTATTGATCGACTGCTGGATGACTTGGTGGTATTTATCCTTGTACCTTTTTATTATAAATATTTCACAGGAGCCATGTCCTATGCTGAACTGGGAACAAGTATAAAGAAATCTGGTGGTCATTACACATATATTCTGGAAGTCTTTGGCCCATTACCAGCTTTTGTAAGAGTCTGGGTGGAACTTCTCATAATCCGGTAAGTGCATAAATAGGAAAAAAATTAAGAAAAATAAACCTATTCATTACACACTTCTTTGAATCACCATGATTATTTTAAACTAATTACCCTGGATGGTGTGGCTCAGTGGACTGAGTGCCAGTCTACACACCAAAAGGTTGTCATTTCCATTCCCAGTCAGGGCACATGCCTGGGTTGCGGCCAGGTCCTCAGTTGGGGGAATGCGAGTATACTCTCACACACTGATGTTTCCCTCCCTCTCTTTCTCCCTCCCTTCCCCTCTCTCTAAAAGGAAATACATAAAATCTTTAAAAATTTTTTGAGAGCCTTTTAAAAAAATAAGTAAACTAATTAAAATAGTTTAGGACACAGAGTCTGGGGTGAAATACCTTTCTCAACTGATGTTTTCAATGCAGTTTTGCCATGGGCAGTAGTCTGCTGACCATGCCAAATGTTTTAGTAGCTGCTTTCCTTTAATCCTCAGTTATTCCTGATGACATTTCTAAGAAAGATGTTAACCTGAAAGGACGTGAAGCATCAAAGTCCGCCTTGATAAGTCATACCCTTTGGCCAAAGTGAAGCGCACAATGCTGAGAGCTGGGGTCTTTATTCTCGCCGATCACATCCCTAAGACATTTAGCTGTGCTCCGTCTTCATGACTAGGAGACTTCTGTGCTTCACAGCTTGGTGTGTTGGCAAGCTTATTACTTAAAAAAAAAAAAGGCTGTACTTGACATCAATGACTCACTTCCTCACATTAAACAAATCGGTGCACTACAGTTGCGAAAATGTTTTTCGATTTTATTGTTGCAGCAATGAAGAATCAAACCCTATTGTGCTAAGTCACTGTGAATAGCAAGTTCCCTTCAGCTTCGTGGGAAACTTGTGATGTCATTTGTGAGACATTCAGAGCAGCGCAGTTCCTTAGGTCCAGTTGCCTTTGGAAAACATGACTTGCACTATGTGATTACAGAGTTTAACAGAGGTAACTAGGAAAACTTGTTCTTTGTGTCCACGTGCAGGAAATACATAGCCGAGTGCTCATGTGAGCTTTTATCCCATCACTTGTGGCGAGGTGGCAAAGACAGGGTTCCAATAAGTATCAAATTAACACTGATCTTGATTTTTATTGTCCTAGGAGTCTCTTTTTTAACCAAGGTCTTCAGGGTAGTATTAACTTTTTTGTTAAGTCTGTTCTCATTTTAAACAATTCTACATTATTTAAAACTTATTATAATGAAATAAGGATAAAGAAGCATTTTGTTCCTTTTCTAAAATCTGGGATTTTCTGGGACGTGCCTTCCACTCTTTTCTGATGATGAGTCTTACCCTTCAAAGGTCAACTGAAATTCCATTTTTTCCACAGTTAATTTCCTGTTCGCCCTAGTTTAAGGTCTTTCTTTCCTCTCTGTTTCTTCGGAAACATGGAGTCTCTGCTTCTCATTTGACATTGAACATTGTCTTGTATTCTTACTTAGCATTTTGGGTGTCTGTGTTCTGGATCCCCATTAGAACTGCTGTTATATCAGGCATGTAAGACCAGGTCTCACACTTTTTGTAACCTTCTCCTGCTTACTTCAGTGCCCTGAGTACCTTAGATATTAGATTATTTGGAATGTGACTGAAAGTTTAAGGTTATAAGATTTTGACTCAAATTCTCAGCATTACTTAGAGTGTGGGGCTGTCGGGATGGTGGGCTTTGGAACCTGAAGGAGCTGGACTTGAACCCCTGTATTGGTCGGATGACCTTGGCTGATTATGTGGCACTGTGATGAGCATGGTCATTCCACCTGCAGTAGCACAGGTAGAGTGCTTCTCCACTAATGTGTTCATTCCTCAAACTGCTCCTGACTTGGGACAGGCGAGTGAAAGACATCTAAAGTGAAATGAGTCATAATTCGTCTTCCCAAGTAGCTCATAATCAAATGTTACTTTAATCATAACAGAGCTAACTCATGGTGTGCATGTGAGTGTACTGGTGGACAAAATTGCCCAGATGTATTCTAGAAGCTTTTTTAACTTGTCGTTCAGTTACAGTTGTCCCCATTACTCTCCCCTGCCCTACCCACTCCCCCTCCGACATTCAGTCCTCCCCTCCCCGTTGTCTTTGTCCATGAGTCCTTTATACATGTTCCTTGACTTGACCCTGCCCCTCTTTCCCCCATTCTCACCCCTCTCCCCTCTGGTCACTGTCAGTTTGTTCTTTAGAAGCTTTTTAAATGGGTTTATGTATTCCTTCATAATAATGGGCTCACATTGCTCAGTTAGTCTTTCAAACAGAGTAATGAATGACTCGAGCACTGAAAATATCTCGATACTTTATTAACATTTCTGTTGATGATGCACATGGTGTTTAAGTATTTAATACTAAAACAGTACTTCAGATAAAGTCACTCTTGCGAGCAATCATCTGTAAAACATGGGTTTCAAGGAAAGAAATAGCACAGAAGTAAAAACAGGGGCCATTGGACTGAATTCATACAATCATCATGTAGTCATATTTATTGGGTTCCCACTACATGACAGACTGAACACTGAGGGGTAAAACGGTGACTAAGAGGGACATAGTCTCATACTCGTGGAGCTCCGGGTCCAGTGAGGGAGGTGGGTAGCCAGGAAGAAATCGCATATGGTGTAGAAAGTCGCTACTGTGATAAGCACTGTGAAAAGGAAGCCACGGTTCACTGAGAGCGTCTTCCCTGGGAGCTCTCACACAGTCAGAGGGCTGGAGGAGCTTTCTCCGGCAAAGGAAGATTGAACTAAGATCCGAGGCAGAAAAAAGCTGCCCATGAGTCATATGAGCTCCAGGCAAAGGATATTCAGATCTTCCTGGTGAGGAGAAGCAATATGAAGAGGAAGGAAAGGTTTAGAGCAGGTGGAGCCTACTATTGAAGGATGTTTGCACATCATGAGCTTGTTTTGAAGGCACTAAAATGACATGGTCAGAGTTTATTTTACACATCAAAAGATTTATAAATGATGGGGAACAGGAAAAATAGTCCTGTTTTGGAAGAGGAGAGTGTCTCCAGGGAAAGAAGAATGTCGAGAAGTTGATAGAACTGTGTGTGCCAGCAGGCCGAGGTTGGAACGCATACAGGTGGTCGATCTTCTGACATTCCAGGGACTGGGCGAGGGCGTGGGTTAACTGTGAGAAGGGTGGGAAGCTGGAAAGGAAGAGTGTCTGAGGAGTTAGATTATCTCCGGGGCTTATCCAAAGCCATATATCCCAAGAATATGCATTCATAAATACACGTATTAAACAGAAAAGACATGTACAATTATCTCAGAAATATTTGAAGAATTAAAGGAGAATGGTTTGTTCCCTGTTTTCCTCTATACCTGAACTTATTTCATTTTCTGATTTCACACATATTTTCTCACTTGTGTTAAATTACAAGAGTGCTCCTAATTTTTCAGCTTATACTTTGCATCTAGATATTTCTTTGGAATTAAGAGTAATCACTTGGTTCTTCAAGGGTTCATCAGTGCTGGACAAATAATAATAATACAGTGTCAAGGATATAAGCCTATATGTGCCATAAACACTAATGTTTTTGGTTGAGTTCTGCATTCATTTCCCCTCACCGTACCCCAGCCCATTCCATCTGCTCTGTTAACACCCGCTTCCTGGGGTTGGGGATTAACTGTTGACGACCTGAGAACGAAGACTGCTTCTGCTGAAGCCCACCCCTATCCGGATCTGAATCCCGAGTAATATGCCAGACTGTCGAGGGCAGAAAAGGCAGGCATGGGGGAGCAGAGGCAAGGTTGATGGCACCCAAACTTGCTCCCAAGCGAATGTGCAGTTTAAAAGTTACAGACAATATTTCATCTGAAACGCTGGTGAAGTCCTGAAAATTAGAGACTCTCCTATTTAACGGGTTCCATGCACCAAATAAAAAAATCCCTCCTGGTAGAAAAAGTCTGGTGAAGACGCTATTTTTGTTAGTAACCTACATATATGTGTTCTCTAGCCCTGCAGCCACGGCGGTGATATCTCTGGCCTTCGGACGCTACATTCTGGAACCGTTTTTTATTCAGTGTGAAATTCCTGAACTGGCAATCAAGCTCATTACTGCTGTGGGCATCAGTGAGTATGATAGCTATAAATATGTTTTAAAACCCCACAAAAGTGATTGGAGACAAAGTTTCTTCAGACTGTTTCCATGGTGAGGTCTGCTTCCTGCATCGTTGTTCTTTTTGCTTCTAGTTTCTTGCCAAGTTTGTGTTGGGACATAATGAAATGAGTAAGTATATGGAGTGATCCCTGATACTGCCTTCCATGCCAGTTGCCATTCCACTGGGGCACTAGCCATGATGGCTAATCTTTCAAAGTAGGCAACAAAAACCAATAAAATAGAAATTGGATTGTGTGTAAAGGAGACAATGACAGATGAAAACCCAATTATTTGATGCATTTTAGATATTCGAAGTTCTCCCTCCTCAGTGATAACATGCTGAACTAGAACTCATTTAGCCTCATGGAGTGAAGTTTACGTGTTGGGTGTATAGGTGGCATTTATTCATTCTGTAGGGTTGGCAGGGGTTGCTCTCAGTGTCATGGGTTGAGTGGCCCACTGATGGTTGTGATGAGTCTTTGGTCTGTATTTGATTATTAGTAGCATTTCTCAACCAGGAACTTTCTTTATGGTCTCCAAAAGTTGCTCTTTTTTATCAATGGACACAGAGAGTAGAAAATCTTTTTAAAAGAAATGCAAAAAGAGGATTATACACAAGATCATGTAAGTGATATAAAGCCAAATGCAGCTTTATAGCTATATAAAAAGCTACCTTCTGAGACAAGTATAGCTTTCAAACCCTTGACAATTACTGGAAATGATAAAGTAATTCTTGATGCTAATTGAATCACTGTCTTAAGAATCGACATTTGATTAAGTTTAAATTACTCGGAAATAGAAAGCTGCACAGAAATAACTGAATTCCATACTCATAAAACTTTCAGTTCTGTGTAGGTAGGGCATGGTGACAGAACAGTGAGGACAGCGGTCCCAGGCACACCTGGGGGCAGAGAGGTGAGCAGTCACTGGGAATTACTCGGGCCAAGGTGGAGCGCTGGGCGCAGGCGACCTAGGATCGAAACCTCGTGTGACAATTTTTTAGGTGCGTGATTTGGGCTAAATATTAAACCACTTCAAGTGTCAGTTTGTTTATTGGGAAAATAACTATGCAAAGATAATTTATCTTGAATGGCTGTAGAAAGATGAAGTTATGTCAGATTTTAAGGGCTTTAGCAGAATCGCCCACAGAAAATTCTTGATAAATCTGGTGTTCCACTAAGGGACAGACTAACAGCCAATGTTGTGCCCATTATGCTCTTACCCCTAGATTGACCGAGGCAGAATTATATCACAAGTGTAATATCTGAAAAGGGAAAAGTAGGAATGGCGTTTCTGAGAGCTTTGCAAATTGTCAGTAGAAGTTACTAATTAAAAGCCATATCTAACAAACTTCAAATAGATTCTATGTAAACATATACACACCCACAAATATTTCCCACTTCGGCCTTCAAATAAGGTGGATAATGATAACACCTTACTATTTTAGTAAGTCTAGATAAACATTTTCTTAAAGATCCAAATTTTGTTAAACTTGTTTAAGGGAAAATTTGAATTTTAGGGGAGTAAATGGTAACCCTTCAAGTCAAAATTTTAAAGCAATTACATGTGAGGATAACTAAGTATGTTGTGGCTTATAAAACTTCTTTCTGTAGTAGAGATTGGTGATAGAATAGTTATTTAACCAAGAGGCTGAGTGAACCTTGGATGAAGCTAGACATTTCTGTCTATTTCTGCCATTAGTTGTAACACTCATTTACAAAATCTCGTGTTCCTTTTGCAACCTTGACATTGTGAGGAAATATGTTCCTATAATCAGAAGCACTAAAACAGAAAGCTGGATATTATTATGACTCAGTGAGAGGTAACGTAAATCAATGGTCTAATGGGGAAGTGAAGCGGTCTTAGCTTAAATGAGCAACAGGAACTGGAGACAGGATAGAGAAGGAGGGAATTTACCTGGGGGCAGATTTCTCCCAGTGTGCATTATTCATAGCCAGGAGGAGGGTGACTTTCTGCCTGCTGGGGTCGGGTTTAGTGAGAGTAGCAAGCCGAGTTTAATTCTGTGAGCTACTTCCTTGTGTTGCCCGGAGAAGGAAATAGTGTGTGGTGGGTTGAAATCTCTTTCCAGTATGGAAGAGCTGTGTTATAATCAAATCACAGAAAAAGGGAATTTCGAGTGTTTTTGAAATGTTAGCCAACCATTTGAGAAATGAGAGTGGGGGTGGAGTGGGAAGGTCCTAAATGCTAATTTATTCCTCACGGCCCCTCCCCCTTTAAAAAGCACAGACATCCCCACTTACCATGGTTCCACTTTTGATTTTTGGTCTTTACGAGAATTTGATAGCAATAGGCATTCCATAGAAACCATACTTCATGTTTTGGTTTTATTTTTCCCAGGCCATGGTGATCATTGGTTGGATTCTCTCTCATGATGCTGGACAGTGGCAGCAAGCGCAGCCACCAAACACTGGTCCCCAGGGTCCACACCCCACACTACCATGGACGGTGTTGCCAGGGTTTTTTGTTTGCGTGTTTGCTTGCTTGCTTTTTCATTGTGTTCTGAGCACATTCAAAATAGACTTGGCTAAGCTACACTATTCAGTAGGCTAGGTGTATTAAATGCATTTTCAACGCAGAATATTTTCATTGTAAGAATGGGTTTATCCAAACATACCCCCATTGTAAATTCAAGAGCATCTGGACTCCACTTCACTTCCGTCCAGTTAACACAGACGAGAAGCTGTGCTCATCCACAGACCTCTCCATTGTGGTGGACACGGAGGCGCATGGACACGTGGCTGGGAGACCTCACGCTCACGTTTGCCACTCCCCTCCGGCCCACCACTGACTGTACCCCTTTGACCTCCTACAGAATCCAGAAATTCTCACTGTTTTTGTAGTTTCAAGAAGCACTGAAGTACATGTGTTATTTACAGTGACATTTTGTCTTTTGCTTCGGTCTCCTGAAATGAAACCCTAGTAAAAGTATTGTCTCAAAATGTGAGATCTAGTCTCAGATCCATCCCTCACAACCTCTCTGAGTTGTAAGAGTTTAATTTGTGTGGGTCAGTAGACAGCCCTGCCCAGCTTCTCATACCTGTTAGAATAATTAGGGGGAGCAAGCCGAATAACGTGATTACATGGTGAGAAAAAAAATTAGCCTGTTCTATAAATGTGTTACTGTAATTTTTTTCTAAGACTGTATTTCCTGGCATCAGTAACTTTCATGACAGAAAATCTAGCTCTGTGGTAGCATTTCAAATATAGCATGTGGAGTGGCTCTGCTGCTTCTTCGGAAGTCCGGCTACGCTTATTCCTTTTCTACCATAACCAAATTACCAAGACAGCCAGTTCTTAGGCAGGTATGCATAGAATGGAAGTACAGAAGTCCTGCAGGCAACCACCATTTTCTTCAGGAGAATGACAAATAAATTATGGCATCCAAGTGTCCCAAAATCCCAGCCAAGACAAACATGCACCTTAGCAGAGAGGAGGAGCCACCAGGAGTCTGGGAGAACCAGGGGTACAAGTGAGATCATATGTCTTGTGAGCTACTTCCTCCTTGTTACCTGGGAACCACTGGAGTCAGCCTACCGGACTCTACCCCTACCTCACATTCGCCTGAGTCACCATAAGCATGGTAATTAATGTCCTGAGTCCCACCTGAAAAATAAGGCCAGTGATGGTAACCACATCTTAGAGATATGAACTTTAAATAGCAGTATCCTTGGAACACCTGTGCACGGTGTTCGCCGTATAATAACAGTTTACATTTGTTACTGGGCTAAAGGGGTTCATTTGCCTGCCTGCATCAGAGCCCCATAAGGCACAAACAGGAGTTAGCCCAGAGAAAGGAAGGGTTCATTTTCAGGGAGTGCCCATGCCTGGAGTCACAGGTGAGGTCATGCTCCAAGACTGAGCTCCCCGGTGGCTTCCAGGGGACGGGTTTCACAGGGAAAAGATCGTTAACCATGGTGACCTAGGGAGTTAGGGTCATGGTCAATGTCATTGTTTCTACTGATGGGTCAGCAGTAGGGTCAGGGGTCACCGGCCATTGCAGCTGGGCCTGACGTCAGCCATGGCATGGCTTCATCTGGTTTTGCTGCTTTTCTGAGCCTGGGACTGAAACACAACTGAGCCTAGAAGTTATCTCTAGTTTGGTTGAAACTCTGTCTCTGGGGTCAATAGTCCAGAGGCTTTGTTCCTAAGGTTATTTGATGCTGATCAGAACCTCATTGTCCTGAGGACTTAGGGATGAAGGGAGTGGACATGCAGGGGAGAAGGAGGCAGGTGGGTCAGGGTGCTGGGTGAGGCCAGTTTGAATCAAAGGAAAAAGAAAAAAAAAGTCTTATTAAAGAAATGAAGTTTCTGTGCAGTTACACATTCATTTAATGCTTTCAATTTTTATCCTCGATAGTGAGATCCTGAGTATAGACTCTCTTTTGATTGCTGCACATCTTCTCTGAAATCGATGCATCCAGAAAATAAATACTCAGGAGGAGATAAAGGCAGCTCAGGCAGCTGTTAGCAAAAACAGTGGAACAACCCACGCTGGCTTCACCATGTAGCATCCATATGGCATTCGATGTAGCACAAAGCAGTCAGAAGTCAGAAGCCAAGGGAGCACCTGAACCTGGGAGAAAGCCCAGCATATCCAGGCTCAGGTATCTCATGCTGCAAGAGCAAAAGCAGGCTCGAATTACAGGATTGCAGCAAGACATACTTGCCACTCCTTAAATCACAGAGTCAGCCCGTAACATGCCCCTAACCATCCCCTTCAGATGCAGCTCCCTTCAGATACGCATTTCTTGTCTCCAGGATCTGTACATATGGCTTTCCTGGACGCAGTTCATTTCTTAGGCAACTGCATCATAAATAAGTGACAGAAACTCTGTGCTGCTGTATTTTCATTTTGGTAACATTTAAGATAAGCAAAATAAAAATCATCATTGTTGTTGTCATTATCATCAGCCTCATCACCATCCCAGATTGATAAAAAAAGTTTCTCTGGTGTGAAATTAGCAATATTATTCAAAGAAAGTAACACTGGGACTAGAGAGCTTACTCAGGTTTTTAAAATTATTACATTATGGGTAGATAGTGTATAAAAAACAAAGTAAATAGTGTTTGTTTTAGAGACTCAGAAAACTCTTGCATTTAGTGAGTCCCAAATCCCTTTTCAATATTGTTGGGTAAGCAACATCCGTAGACTTAAACTTCTCTGTGAAGATGCATGACACCACAGCGGTTCCAGCCACGTGAGGACCTTTGTGGTGTCTCTGCCCTGGTGCCTTGTCACTTGTTAAGCTGTGCCCTTCAGGGCCTCAGAGGTGCACCTCAGCTGGAATTCCATGTGCCACGCAGTGAGTGTGGCGTCTGGGCGCTCAGATAAAGCAGAGTCTTGAGAAACCTTTGAGAGAGATCAGTCTTCACCAGAATTTTTGTTTTAGCCATCTGAGAGCAAAGCAAGGTGAGATGATCGAATCACAATATTTGTTTAATTTTGTCTTCTATCTTTCTAAGAAGGTTTAACAAAATATAAAAGAAAATCCCAAATACCTTTTCTGTTTTTCAATAAGCGCTTAAGTACTCATACTCTTTATGAAAGTAACAAACCCTCTTACCTCCTCTTAAATACAGTGATAGGTTCCAGAAATAAGAATGCCTCTTTCTCTTTCTCCTCCCTCCCTCCCTCCCTCCCTCACTCCTTCCCTTCCTTTTTCTTTTCCTTTTTCTTTCTCTTCCCTTTTCTCCCTTCCTCTCTGTGCAACAGTTCTCTTCTAGTGTGAAGTACTTTCAGAAAGTGTTTTTGGTTTTAGGAGCTCTGTTCAAAAGAAAACAATGATCTTTTGTTGGTGGTAGGAGCATGAGTTTGACTTTTTTCAGGCCAGTACTGAATCTCCTTAACTGAGAAAATAATCTTCACATGATGCCTCATTTATCCCAGAGTGCTTTGCATAGAGACAGGAAAAGAAGTCACTGGATGATGACGAGGAGAGCAAGGTGGCACTGGATTTTTTTCAATATATAAGTGCTTTATACTGGGGAGAAAAAAATAATTTGACTTTTACTTCTGTCTTTGATAAAATACCACACTGCGTTATTCAGAATGGGCCTATCTGTTTCTTCATATTTTCAGCTTCAGATGTGGAGAAAATGTCTCCTTAACCTCCCATGTAGCTCACTCATCCAGGGCCCCCTCCTTTCTGGTCATTCCCGTCGATACCCCTTTGAAGCGTTTCTTCGTGAGTAAACTTTTGTGTGGGATCTACAGAGCCCCTGTTTTTTCCATCTTCGAATTTTTAGAAAAATAAAAATTGTTTTGTAATTTTGCGCTTAAAATGCTGCATGTTTATTATAAATAAAATCGTAAAAGTAATGCAGAAAAGCAAATAAGAAAAATTAAAAATTATTTAGTGTTCTGTCATGTAGAGCACAGGTGGTGAACACAAAGCCCACAGGCTGAACCCGGCCCTCCACCTGGTTTTACCTGGACCAGCAGCTTGTTTCTACTCAGCGGCAGCGCTAAGTTCTCACTTAATTGTTAAGGAGCAGTTACATTTATACAGTCCTAAATTACATTCGGCCCTTTGATGGCAACTGTAAGGCTGATGTGACCCCCGGTGAAAATGAGTTTGACACCCCTGATCTATAGATAGATACCTTCTGTTAATGCTTCGGTAAATAATTTTTAGATTTTTAAAATTTTCTTCCTGTCTTGTGTGTGTCTGCCTGTCTATCTACCTACCCGTCTCTGTCACTATTATATCATGAACGCTCTTTCAGTGATAAGTATTTACCTGGGTCATGATTTTAAATGTCCGCATAGTAAACCATTAAAAAGATGTACCTTAGTTAGCCTTCCTTTAGGTTATTAAAAACATTTGTACTGAACCTTAAATTCTGAAATGAGTTCATAATTATGTCAAACCATGGAAAGTATGATGACAGCTTATTGCTGTGCATAAGAAAAACTTCCTTTTGCAATTTGAAATATAACAATTCTGCGTTTTGATTTTATCCCTGGAGAAGGGGGAATGTACTTTTTAAATATAAAGCTTATAGACAATAACTGCAAATACCAGGTACGGAGTAGCTTTTTAGGAGGGGGGAGGATGTGAGTAACACTAAGCATAGGGTTTGGTAAAGAGCCTCAAGTGAAATCTGAGGTCTAGAATGGCCTCGGTCATGCCAGCGGAGTATAGGAGGCAGCATCTTCAAGTATCACTGTTCATTTCATGTCTTTTTGGCTGAAGGCAGTGCTTTTATTTAAACTGAGTATCCAGCTCATTCATTCACTCAACAAAACTGTGTTGACTCTCTTCCTGGGCCAGGCCTGAAGCTGGAAGCTAGCAACGCAGAGCAGAACGCTGCTGGTTCCGTCCTGGAGTTTCCCGTGGTCCAGACTCCAGAGAGTGGATAGCCGAGTGCTGCTCCGGGAAACTGCAGGCAGCGTCTTTCAGAAAGGGAAATTCTGCTGGCTTCAGACCCAGTGTTCATCCTAGCCTGCACACTCTTTTGGACTCGTCACTTAATGTTTTTTTTCCCAAGTCCCAAAACATGTCTTGGAAGCCTCTTCATTTAGGGTAGGCTGAAAGGCACTCGTTGACAGGCTAATTGGAAAGTGGAGAGGAAAACCCAAGGTGCTGGCTAAGGCCAGTCCTGTGAGTCAAGAATAAGGTCCCAGCCAAGTTCTTGACATCTTACTGCTTCTTGAGTGTGACTCTCGCTGGGAGGTGACTCTGCACACATACAGTCCTGGAGGGAGGGGGCGGCAGCTGCGGTCTCC
>PVKM010005824.1:0-28598 GCA_004027735.1 Carollia perspicillata | reverse complement strand
ACTCAAAGTAAAAAAAAAAAACCCTGCTGTTAAACTACTGATACATATGTCTTCTTGTTTTTACTTTAAATAGTTCAGTGATCGAAATGAAGATTAAAGATATCTGGAAAATACTGAAAGATGATCAACTGTTCTTTCCCTTTACGGTTACTATTCCTTTTACCTTGAGAGTGGAATCTGGTTGGGAGAGGGGTCAGATATGGGCGTAGCATTCCTGAAAACCAAATGTTACATGACAAAAATCATTGTGAAGACTTAGTTTTTATTGCGACATTATTTTCATATAAACTCTGCGTTTCTACCATTTTCCCGGAGGACTTGCTTAATGGAGTTGACTGTTCAGAAAGGAAAATGAGATGGTTGAGGGGGTGACATCATTTAGAATTTTGGTGGTTTTTGGGAAGGCAGCATATGCAGTAGCCTGGATTCCGTTGGAAACTGTTGGAAATTAATATTTCTCATATTAATTTGAAACTCAAGGATAAAAACATTTTTACTGGTATAGATGGTGCATTTATTTCGCAGGTCCAGTGAATTCTCTAATGAGCAAGGGGCATAATAACAGGAAATAAATAGGGCAGCGAGATGCAATTGTAAAGGAGTGACTCATAACTTGGGCATGTTAAGTGTTTAATGTTTACACGGGCATTGTCAGTTCCAACAAAGGAAGTTTTTGAGAAATTTAATAAAGTTGCAGAAGAATTACACAGGGCAAAAGGAAATGCCAAAATTCCGCAAAATGGTAGAGACATTAAACAAGAATGAATGAGGAAAGGGCCATCCAAAGGGCCATCCTCCCGGCCGGCCGAGGAAAGGGAGTTGCTGTTGCCCATTTAACAAGCCCAGTGGGAGCTCTCAGAGCTCTCCTCGCTAAGTGTTTTCATCAGACGCAGCCACCATGGCCAACTCAGAATAAACACAATAAAGAGAAGCCAGGAGCCGGCTCTCCTCATCCATGTGGCCTGCACAGAACCAGCCTGTTCGTATCTTATCTGATCCACGAGGAATGTAGGGAGAATAATCTGTTTTGCGAGTGCTTTCTTTTTCTGGGCTAACTCTTTCGTCTTCTGTGCAGAGTGTCCTCCATTTTTGGAAAGTGCAGAAACTCTGGGTCACTGACCCTCCTTGAATTCTCGTTTAGGTTCCAAATGATGATGTATCACCTTTGACAACTGAGGCAATTTTCTTTCTTGATCCCTTTGGTGGACTGAAAGCCTGGAGTCAGTTTTTAACCACTTGCTTGCGTATGTGTGGGAAGTGAGAGGCAGTGGCCCAGGAGTCACTGTACTGCAGGTTCCTTGAGAGCGGAGGTCATGGCATATCTTTTGGATCTTCTTCTGCACTTGGCACTAGAATGATGTTTTCATTAAACCTTAGGATGTCAATGCTTAATGGGACCAGGCTTCCTCAAATATCTAATTTGAGAAATGCCTTGAGAGTATCACCACATTTAAAGTTAGTGTGAACATTTTGGAGAGCACTCTTAACAGGTATGTTTACTCTGTTACTATAAAACGGTGATTTTCTTGATCTCTAACTCCATCACGTATTTCTCATATTAATTTGAAACTCAAGGAAGAAAAACATTTTTACTGGTATAGATGGTGCCTTTATTTCTACTCTAATCGGATCTCAGATCCTAAAAATAGTTCCGTGCTCTGTGTTTACTGATGAGGACTTGTGAAACTTCCCTTCGAGTGTCACGGCCATCTTCCCATGACCTCCGTTACTCAGCCAAAATGTCCCTCGAGCTCAGAAATGCCTCTTTTGTAATCATCTCAAAATGGCACTTTTCAGGATATTTGCTTTGGGACGTGATCTTTATCAAGTTTGGTTTCTCTGATTGATTATTCAGTGCTGTACAATTAGGAATATTGCCTCTTTAGGTCAAGTAGAGCCCAGATCACCATAAAACCATACGCCAGATGTTTTTCTCTGAGTTCCAGTGTTTTTAGTTCCCTTTTATGAGGACACAGAGATGTTTTAGTGATACAGCCATTTCCGAATTTGCTGTATAATTTTAAAAA
The DNA here is from genome assembly GCA_004027735.1 of Carollia perspicillata. NCBI lineage: Eukaryota > Metazoa > Chordata > Mammalia > Chiroptera > Phyllostomidae > Carollia > Carollia perspicillata. The sequence goes on along the minus strand of PVKM010005824.1, from coordinate 26,571 downwards.
TTGAGCTACATTAGGGAATCTAATGCTTCCAGGGAAAAATCGTTTAGCGTATAACTCAACATCCGCTACTTTCGGTCTCCAAACTCACATACGTTATGTTGACATATATGTTGTTGCTGGGCAACCGAGGTGGCAGCAGAGGTTTGAGTGAAGAGAGAAGGTCTTGCACATCAGCCACCGCCTGTCATTTACTTGTGTGAAGACCAATGTTGGAGTAATGGCGCAGTTCTTATTTGGGTAATCCCGTTGGCTGTTTTCTTTGGGAAGGAAATTTTATATGCTTAGTTTTGAATGTTGGCTAAATCTGAATTTTTTTTTTCTGGTAATCAAAAGATACACACAAAAGGGGCCCATCATGATTCATAAAGTAGAGAAAAGTGTGATCATTGAAAGTGTTCAAGGCACCCATCAATGCAAAATGTGTTTATAATGTATCTGTTTTAGCGTTCAGTATATTTCCTTTTCAGTGTTTCTAGAAGGGGCCCAAGCCATTCTCTAGAACAGCATTCATGGACTTTCACTGTACAGGGCCTATGGTCTCTGTCACAGCTAACGCACCTTACTGTTTCAGGGTGAGTCCAGCGGTGGACTGGTAGTGACCATCATAACACTCAAACTAGTGGACCTGGCTGCTCCAGTACAACTCCTTTACCAAAGAAGCTGGGGGTGGAGCGGGGTGGAGCAGATTTAGGTGCAAGGTTTTTGAAACCCTCCTGTTGGTGTCTAATGAACTGCAGAGGAAAAGCAGAATGTTAAATGATGTGAGAAGGTGATTCTGGGCTCTCTTTCCACCGCCTCCTTGGGCACAGACCCATGGATACTTCTTGCCAAGCATCCTGCCGTATTATCTTCATTTGAGAGAATTCTATCATATACCTATTAAAGTAGGGTTACCAAAGATCCTTGCTCTTCATTCGTGGTTGAGCTCTGTGAAGAATAGAGGCACGCTCAAACAGGGGCATTTAAAAAATGCCAGTTTCCTCTTTGCTGTAATTTTATTAAAAGAGAAGTGTGAAGTAGTGTGAGGGGTGACCAATATACTTTTGGGACTCCATCTCTAGAACGGGTCAGGTATTAAAAGGTAACAATGGCAGTGGGCAGAAGGTATGCAATCTAGACCTGAAACAGTAGCTTATATGCACCCCTCCCACCCCATCTTGCCCCTTCCCTGTGCTTGTGGTTGAAGAATGAATAATAGCCAGTTATTTGAAAACTCTCTAAGTCTTTTGTCTTCTCATTGCAGGGCAAACACAGCACTTTAAAGATGCCTTTTCAGGAAGAGATGCAAGTATTATGGGCCTGCCACTGGCTTTTTATTACGGAATGTACGCCTATGCTGGCTGGTAAGTTGATATCTCTTAGTCCAGTCCATTAACTCTGAGTACTTTCGTTTACTGCCAAGCAAAGTGCTAGGCAAATGTGAATAGTCATAGCCCAGTGCAATTTCCTTTACTCCAAGTGAAAAAGATGGTGTGGCTCCCCCTACCTGACCAGGTCCTGTGCAGGTAACAATGCAAACATGACTGCGGTTTCCAGTCAAGGAGAGCACTGGATTTAGCCCAATGTTATAAAAAAAAAACAAATGTTGGGTCTTAAGAACCAGTACAAATCACTTCTAAGTGTGGGTCAGTAAGAATGTAATAGTGTCATGAAATATTAAAGATCGCTACTTTGCTTGTCAAAAAGCCTTTGGCTGAAGATTCAAGGGTGTTTATGAATAGGGGTTGATTGATTGTTCTCCACCTTTTCACAAGAAAGAAAGAATTCAGGTATGGAAATAAGGTGTTCCCAGGAGGTAAAATGGTGCTCTAAAGACAGGAAAGGAAAAACGAAGATAATGAAATCAGTTGTACTAAATAATCTGTGACATTTTAAAGGACCTTACAGATTCCTTCAAGTGTACTCAGTGTTGGAAAACAAAATATGCCCAGCAAAGTTCATTAAAATCTCGACACCATGGGGATCCATTGCCTTCGAGGCGTGCCCAACTGTGATACCATTCTGGTTGGAGCATTAGAACTTCATATTTACGCTTTGCTTTGTTTGGAAATTTAACTAACAATAATTGTGGGAAGAGTGGGACTTCCCTAATTGAATTTTATTGATCTAGTACAGTGATTTTCAATCTTTTTCATCTCATGACACACATACACTAATTACCGAAATTCTGTGGCACAGCAAAATACTTATTTTTTTGCCAATCTGACCAAAAACAGGTGTAATTTCGATTCGTTCCCACTAGATAACTGTTGTGTTGGCCGTTGTCGTATTTTTACTTGACACTCAAAGGGAAATAAGGTCAGTGCCCGTGACTACATAGGCAGGTAGTGCCCGTTCTAACAACTCTTGGGGTGCACCAGTTGGAAATCAACGGTCTAGTTAAGGTTTAGTGGAAGCGACTTTAGCTGGAAAGCCCGCTAGGTATAAAAGCATTATTTAAATATCAAAATTGCTGAAGGTTGTTAGAAAACTGTAGCTCGAAGGAGTCTAACATAAAATATTTGTATATCCCAGATTATTTCTGAGCCATTGTGTGTAAGCATTAGTCTCAAATCCCTCAGTATTTTGAAGCCTTTTAAAACTTTCGCCCAGAGCACAGTGTGCTGCTGGGCAGAGAAGAGAACGGAGCTGTGATCACAGGGTTAGCCACAGCATCCACCGCCCTGCGACTGTTCCGCCTGGATGGGAACTCGGGAGCCCTGGGGCGTCCGCCAGCTGCTGGGAAGGTCACCGGGAGACGCTGGAGCGAAGTGGGGAGGGGGCAGAAGCTTTTGGCTGGAGCCAAGGGTTGGGAGCCGGGCAATATTCAGTCAGGAGTGTGGACTGTGGAGATTGTCACCAGGGAGACTTGATTAATTCTACTGAAAGAAGTTTCTTGTGCTTTTGAGTGCCCTGCCTCTGTTCCCACGGAATATTAAAATACTCTCCCACCTCTCTCCCCGCAGTGCCAGCTACTGGATGGCTATTCAGGTCGCCTGCTCTATGTGGAGCAAATCTCCACTTCTGTCGGCTCTTGCAGGCTGATAGATTTCTGTATGGATAAAGACTCTTTTCATTTCGAATTATCTTATTACCTTACTGTTTAGTTTTATTGATATCGAACCCAAAATGTTACTCTTGTTAAACCGATTTAAAAAGAGAATGTAGGTGAGGCAAACAACCTCGAGTTAACACGTCATGAAGGGGGCAGTTTCTACGGGTCCACAGGACCACCCGGTGGGGCGGAAGGCAGGACGCTTGCACTGAAGGAAGGGTGAGGAACAAGGAAGAGGAGAAATAGAAAACGAATAGGCAACAAGGAAATCATACAGAGCCCAGAGCTGTCTTGGTTTGGGAGAACTGAGGAGCTCCATGTTGGGCCCCAAAATTTATTTCAATGCTCTTTATAGGGTAAATGGGGTTTATATGAACTTTTATTTACGTATTTACCCATAGAATCCTTACGTCTACTCCCTATTTTAAAGAACAGGAAACTGTTGGTTTTCTTATATTTTGAGGGTTCAATCATAATCCTGGAAATTAAGGCCAGGATCCTGAGTGAAGTGTCAGCTGACAGGAGTGGTGTATGTAGGAGACGGGTAGCTGTGTTTCGATCCCAGGTGGTTGTGCTACCTGAGCACTTCGTGGATGGGTAGGAATGGCCTGGTTGCTAATCTGTGGCCATCGGTCTTAGAAAAACGGAGCTGTGTTTGGAAGAGATGGTCCGTAGGCTTGGAGTTCCTGAGGGGAAGTTCCTATCGGGATGTAAATGGAACAAGAGGGAGACTAAAAGAGCTCCCGGGGAGAGGGGGGCTCGGTCCCTTTCCAAGTGTGATCCTGCCTCTCTGACCTCTCCGTGACTTTCATGATGAATTCATGAGAGTGGGCTGTGGAATTAGAAATGGGGCAGCATAAATGAGCCTGCGCGCTCCCTCTGCTGCCGCCCCGACAGTGCCCGATGAAGAGAAAACCATGGGAGGCGTGGAAGCCAGCCAGAGCAGCCACTGCCATCAGAACTGAACCACGGCGGGTGCCAGTCAAAGCCCCGAGACCCGGGCTGTCCTGGCGGTCTCGCTCAGCCCCCGCCACCCCTTCCCAGTCACCTCCCTTGGGGTTGCATAGGGCCAAGGCTCTGCCAAACCCTGGATGTGAATGCAGTGAGATTTTGGCTGTGAGGAGTGCAGAACCTTTTTAGAATGATAAAAACCCCTTCCCAGAAACATGATTAGGGGGGAAGGAATCATTAACCCACCAGGTCACAGAGTAGGGTCAGAACAAGTTTTATATTCTTGCCAATATCTGTATGCTGAGAAATATATCTGCCCGTTCCCTCTGTGGCTCAGGGGAGCTCCACCAATTCCAGCTCCATACCTGAGCCAAAGCTGAATATTGGTGGGTGGGAATTATTTTAAAAAATCCTGTGTGATAGAAAATAGGCTTTCAGTGTCTTTTTTCTTCCTTTTAAATTCCATCCTCAGTGGATTTGGTCTTTCTAAGGCACCTGCTGGGATTATTTTGTACCATTGTGTCAAATCTAATCTAAAGAATAAGCTTCTGTTTAAAATAATTCACACAGTTGGGTACTAGGATGCATTGTCAGCGCCTTGTATGTACAATTGTGGAAAAGCTGAACAGTAGGTCTTGTGAACATTCTCTGGAGGCCTCGAGGAGCCACAAAGCAGAGAGGATGCTCTGGATTCATTGCTGGAGGCGAGGAGAGCATAAAGGTGTATTTCCCACGGGATGCGAATGTTTGGAACAAAATAAGAAGCTTTCTCCTTCTCACCCCCACCTGCCCCAAGCCTTTTCCTTTTCTCTATTCTCTGGAGCTATGGCAAATATTTGAACTGTGCTCTTTTTTTCCATAAATATGTCCTTTCTTGCTTAACATGGTTGGAAAATATGCTTCTAAAACAAAGTGTTAAGAAGGAACTGCGTATTTTTGACATGAGAAGCCTTGAAATATTTTTTAGTTTGTGTGCCTTTTTTGTTTGTTTGTTTTGCTTTTTGCATTTTCTTTGGGTACTTCCCATTGCCTCGGGCTCATAACAAACACATCAGGTCCCTCAGAGTGCATGTTCTAGTAAGTGTTGATTGCTGCTTGCTTTCCTGGTATAACTACAACCTCAATTTTTAGAAACCTATACTCTGGTTATTAGAAAATATCTTTGAAAAAAATCTCACTACCCCCTCCCGGAAAAAAAAAGAAAATATTTTTAGCTGCTAATTTTTTAAGTCAGTTATATCACTGCTGTTTTTTCAGCTATTTACATTTCTCCTTAAAACACATCTTTCAAATATTTGACACTTTAACCTTGTTAAAAGATAATTGATAAACATAACCATTTTAAGAGTTTACTTGAGCACAATATCAGTTCCACGAGGTGGGCGGCGTGCCGTCTTGTGGATAGAAAGGCTCTCCGAGGAGAGGTATAGATTGAAAGACTTTCAGAGGCTGAAGAAAGTGGAAACAGGAAGTTACTATCCTGGATGAAAAAGCAGATTAGTGATTACAGGTTTACTTTTCTGTCCATCAGGTGGGTGACCCAACTAGTTCTTGTCAGATGATTCCTGATGGAGTGGTTTCAGGTTCCATTTCTGGGAGAGCTGAAACCACAATTAAGTCTCAGTTTGGGGACATGAGGCTTGGCGTAAGCGACTCCATTTTGGGCCTGTTGTCTTTTTGGAACAACCATGAACATCAACTGCCTCCTCGTTAATTCAGATGAGTTTTTTGATAGAGATGGAATATGCCAGGTTTCCTCATCGTTGTTTTAAGTCACAAGAAAGCTTAAGTGTATTAAAGGCCAATGGGCTAACATTCCAGCCATTTGGTTTTAGACTGGGGAGAATTTGGACCTACAGACCCATTTGTGAACCTATGTAATTGGTATTTTACCTTCTACGGAACACTAAGAGAACAGAAGAGTATATTGAAAATGTCATTTTCTTAGTTTGTGGAAATTTCCCAAGCCTACGAAATAAAGAAGTGTGAAGGCCTTGTCTTCATATGTTCAGGCTTCCCCATTGTGAGTCCTTAGTTTTCCCGCCCCCACTGTCCAGCAATCTAAGCGTGCCTGCCGGTTGGAGTGCAGCGTCTCCCTCAGTCCTTTTTCCTGGAACCTCGAGAGAGAGCTACAGTGCTTTGAAGGGTCTCCAGTGGTCCCTTTGGGTTGGAAAAAGAAGTCAAAGATGCAGTAGACATTCCCACATGGGAAAGTAGGTCACAAGTGAAGAAAAGGACCCTGAATTTCTCTAGGACTATAACTTTAGGGTTAATGTCTACAGTCCTGTAGAACTTGAACGTGTAATGTGCTGTGCCCAGAATGCTTCTTGTCGTGTAGTAGACCCAGAAAAATGTTCAGGACTTGGAAAATATTCAGAAAGTTCTTCTCTCAATTATCAGCCAATGGTGTCATGACTCACAGTGTGCCTAAAATTAGCCGCCTAAATATATAAGGAGGAAAAACGGCAACCTCAGAGCCTTGTGACTTGAGGTCGCTTGATGGGATGCATACTGGAAAACAGTGAATTGAAAGGGAGAAGTGTGAACTGAGAATTTATCTTTCGTCCCATTTTCTGTTCCTACCGGCAGGAAAGTTTCTATCTAGAAAGCTGGTTTCCTAAAACTGAGTGATGCTATTGTTATACTTCTATTACCCCACAAGTTTTGGTGGACTGGTCACCACTACTGAAGTCTGGACTCTCTGAAGCCAAAGGCCACGTGGGCCGAGATTCTGTCCTCACTCGCTGGGCCACACTGCAGAGTGCTCAGGTGTTGTAGGCCTGCACATAGCACCTCGGCACACTCCATGCTCGTGTGCTCTGCTCAGTCTGGGATGTGCCAACACCACTTCTCCAGGGTAAATGTTAAGCAGCTTTGAGGGCTCGTCCAGTGCCTCCTCCAGAACACCCTCCCTGGCCTGCTGCTCTCAGGGAGACCTCGCCCATCTCCCATGGTGCCCTGTGTGTGCTGTGGCATTGTCTCCTAGGCATGTCATGCTGTTTTATGGACCATTCTGTAAACCTTGAGCTCCCTGAGGACAGAGACTGTGTATTTTCCACTTCTGTTTTCTTGGTGACCAACACATGATAGCCTCATCTTTTCCTGGGACGGGGGGCTGGTGCAAAACATGGTAGAAAATAGGTGGTGGTTGACATTCATCTACCCTATGACCCAGCGATCATATTCTGAGTGTATAACCAAGAGAAATGAGTGCATGGTCCCCAGAAGGACAGGTAGAAGCATATTTATAGTACCTATATTCGTAATCACTATGAATTAGAAGGAATCCATATGTGCCTCAACAGTAGACAGTACAGTGTTACATTTGTGGGTTGAAAAGCAACAGTGAACCGCATGGATGAAACTCACAAAGACCAGCAAAAAAGCCAGACACAAAAGAATGAACATTATGTAATAGTTACACCAACAATATCAGTCTATTGTAATGAAACATTTAATCCATGGTGATGAATGAGTGTGGTGGTCTTTGCAGGAGAGGGGGGCGCATGGGCAGTGATGGGGGCTGTCTCTGGGGACAGGAGTGTTCTATCTCTTGGTCTTGCTGTTGGTTACATAGGTGTATAAATGCATAAACATTCTTCACCAGACATTGAGATGTGGGCGCTTCATTGTTAGTTTGTTGTAGTTCTTCTATAAAAATGTAAAATTAAAAAGTAACTTCATTAATATGGTTTAATAGGAAAATGATTTGTGGGAGCATTTGGTTGTGGAACATTTTCATCTTACTCTAAGCCTTTATAAAGTTTTCATAATTCTCAGGTTTGATTTTAAATATTTAAAATTTGAAACTTTGAAATATGATCATAAAATATATTAATGGCTTGTAACTTATTTATATCTCTTTAGGTTTTATCTCAACTTTGTTACTGAAGAAGTAGAAAATCCTGAAAAGTAAGTAGCCATATTTACTCTGAAATGTTTATGAGGAATAAATGTAAGGTTATAGAGTTGAAAAAAGAGACTTAATGGAGAAATTGAGTGTGGGCTAGTCAACTTGATAATTATCATCATTGTCATTCTCTTTGGTGGATAACATTTATTTGATTTTATCATGAATTAGATAGCAGTAACTTGATTGTATATTCTGTATTCAATAATAAACTATATAACCTGGAGGCATAGAAGAATAAAGTTATATTTTAGGGAACCTATTTTTAAAAATTATATATACAATTTAACATGCACTTAACAGGGCCTTAGTTTCACACACTGATGATATCAATGTTTCAATATATACAAATACCAAAGAACAATGATGTATTAATTCAGTTTTTTTATCGCAAAGTCTTATTTATTGCAAAGAATAAATTTTCTCTCATCTCAAAAATGTGAGAATAATAATAGCATCAATCTCATTGAGTTGAGGAAATGAGTTAATATGTATAAAATACTTCGATTAGTGTCTGCCGGTTTTTATTCTCTGCTCATCATTAGTATTATTGTATCCTTATTTTAGGAACAATGTGCATGTTACTCATATAAGAGTGTTTTCTATACTCCAATTCCTAAGCAATTCTTTCTTCAGTGTTTTTGAAAGCGATACGGAAAATTATTTCAGCCCATGTTGAAGCTTCTAAACTTTCAGTATTAAAATTGAATATGCATTTTATGATCTCTCCTATTTCTGGGTACAGATTTCATTGAATTTTTATATATAGAGAAAATAAATATATATTTTAAATGAGAAACATAAGCTGTAGGAGTTTTATAATAATTTAAAAGTAACTATTGAAACTGATGTAGACTGACATCACTGGTTATGTTGGGTGAAATATTTTCATTTTCTGGAAATCATGATGCTACAAACTTCATTAAATATTTCTAGAATACTTTTAATTTGATATTATATTCTAAGGTCTTAAACTAAGGCACTTCTCAGGAGAGATTAAATAAGAATCTCTGGCCCTGACTGGTGTAGCTCAGTGGATTGAGTGCGGGCCTGTGAACCAAACAACCATGGTTCGATTCCCCGTCAAGGCACATGCCTGGGTTGCAGGCCAGTTCCCACCAGGGGACGCACGAGAGGCAACCATGCATTGATATTTCTCTCCCTCTCTCTTTTCCTTCCCCTCTAAAGATAAATAAATAAAATCTTTAAAAAAATTAAAAATAAGAATTTCTGGATTTTAGGTCAAGATAATGAGTAACTGTTAAAACTTAAGTTGAAGAAAGACACATCTGATACTTTTCTTTTTTCATACTAGGTATTCAGATAGTTAGTTTTTGCATGGGAGATTTTGTGTGAAACTTACCCAACACATTTATTTTCTCAAAATCAAAATACGAGAAATCCACAAAATCCCCTTGGTGGAAGCTAATGATTAAATTTGTACCAATGTATTTATCAAGCAAAGAAATTCAGGATTTTGAGCAATTTATTCAATGTATTAATTTTAAAAATAACATTCCTCTGCAACATTGACAAACAGTGCAGGTCTTTTAAACATAAATCTTATTTTTTTTTAAATGCAAAGAATGCTTTGGGAAATATTTATGGTTGAGCACAGAGAACAGATGGTAAAATTATGTGGACCTAGGCCAGATGTGCAGTTCGTACTATTCTGTAGGTAGACAGAGCTCCAAAATACCTTTCGTTCCAAGGGATAATAATCATAATTTCATCTCCTTTGTGACGTGCCAAGATGAATGTGTTTCCCGGTCCATCTCGGGTGCAAGTGTTCAGGTGCGCGGCAACGTGCAGCCTCCTGGCAGCTGGTGAAATGAATCATCAACTGCAGGTACAACACCCTTCAGAATCCTCCTCCCTCTAGGCAATCCATTTTTCCTAAAGCTCTGATTGAGTAGAAAAGGTGCTCATTAATTTCGATCAGTGGAGATGTGATTTAAAATACATAGAATGTAGAATAAGGTTTCGAAATTACAATTGGCAACTCTTTATATATAATTTAATATCAGTGCAAACCTTTCAAATTACCTAACATTACTCGACGGAATAATTTCTGAACTTCTGCTGCGAGCATGAGTTATAGAAGAGTTCTGTAAATGTTATAGCAAGTGAGAGATAAACTGGGAGATTAATAGAATCAAAATGTACTGGTTTGTGGCTTCTTTCTTCTGTTAAGTCTCACCTACCCTTAAAAGCTTGTAAAGCACTAATCCTAGAATTCGAGGCAAATTTCTGCTCTCCGTTTCCATTTATAAGATTGAATAATGTCCCCATGATCTTTCTTATAGTATTTTCTTCTCTAAGAGCAGTTTGGATCTATGGGTGCAGCAACACTGTGAGAGGCATTTAACATTTTATGTGAAAACACAGTAATTATCACTGAAATGTTGTGATAATAGAAAAATATTGCATTTGCTAATTATCTATAGCGTGGTGACTGGCTCCACAAATGAATGTATTAAGTAAGAATAGTATCTCCTGGAGCATGAAAACCCAAAGCTTGGATCATGTGGTGATAGAATCCTAAGGAATACCTGAATCTTAAAATGTCATTCCCCCTCCCCGCAATGAAATGTGTGTAGTAATAATTGCTAATGGGTATATTTGTTTTTAAATATCGAAATGTTTTTATTTGCAAGTCTAATAGGTTCTGCCTATGAGATTACTTTTATGGCGACTGCAATCTATCACTGTTCAAAAAGTTACACAGTGCAAAGAACATATCATTGAGATGTATAGTGTTTGTAATCCTGCTCTTGGATTGATAAATCATGTCTTGTGTTGATGAAAGCCAAGAAACGAATTGCTTTCCTTTGACCTTGGGAGTCTGAGATTAGTCTGTTTGCCTGTTAGACTTGTTTCAGTGTTCTTCGCACTTCATTTATCCCTTCTGTTCTACGAGTTGGAAATAGTAGACTTGGAGGAAGTCAGTAAAGCTTGATATCATCAGTCATTTTTGAAGAGCAGGCTATCAACATGCTCTGAACAATCAGCTTTAATAGAAGGTTTAAATAATCGGAGTGTCATGTTCAATTAATACTGTGCCTGCTGCCAATTTATATTAATTGATGCCTGAAAGTCATCCCACCTTGTACCAATGATAATTTGAAAGAAGAGAAACTTGGATTGGGGAAAGGGCCCTGAGACCTTGAAGGCAGGGTGATGGATCAGACTGGTTCATAAATGGTCCACAATCACATTGCTCATTCGGTTCAGATGTTGCTTAGATACTTAGTATGTGTGTTTTTAACCCTTATTGACATATATGAAGCTAGAGTCAAGGTGTTTATTAATAATATTATATTTTGTAAGGCCTATTGCTTATAGGACACAGACAACTGTTAACCTGATCAAAAACAGCAAAAGAAAACAATTTAAAGATCTTGCTTAAATGTGCTGTCGTAATGGTGAATGACAGACCATCGACAGCTGGTTTGAAGTCTTTGAACTTGCATTTTGGCATTTTAAGGGTGAAGTTTTTTAATGAGAGACAAATCTTCCTCTTCATGTTTTGTAGCTTTCTAACTTAACAGTTGCTACAAAACAGCACAGAAGGTCTCAACTATATATGTGTGAATTATAGCAACACAATATCTTGTGATTTTTTTAAATCACAAATTAATATTATCTACATTATAAGAAAACTTGCGGAGTTCCTTTTACAAATAGATAATGTACATTCTTAAGGCATGCAAACTAATTGTCACAGAAAGTTGCCTCACTGTAAATAAATGTACACAGAAAAATCTAGATTATGAAGTAAAATTAATGTGTAAATGAATTGCCAAATGAATCTCTTAAAAATGATGTCTCCTAATGAAGTTGATTTTTTAAATTGAACTGGTACCCAAGTTTACAAAGATTTCTTTGGCAAAATGGGGCATCTCTTTATTATGGACGATAAGGCATTGTTAGAATTATCTTACTACCTGACAATGCTTCCCTTCAGTTATTAGAATGATTGATACCTGAATCAAATTTATTTTATTTGGTGCATTTTTTTTGTAGAAACATATGTAAAAAGTTTTGCTAATCCATTTTTAAATGTGTCTCACAATAGAAGTATAATTATACTGGTTGAGCCACTGAGGCAGGCCAAAGGCCAGCGTTTGGCTGCACGTCCCGGAGAATAGATGGCTCTCTGTTCAGAGAACAGGGTCATCTCACCACTCACCCTTGCCTTTGCCCAGTCTAAAAATTTCTCACTAATGGAGCATGTGCTTGATGTACCCTGGGATCAAAATTCTTGCATTTCTCAGCTTCACATATGCATAAAAAATACATTTGGCTCAAGCAGTTTGTTCAAGGAAGGCTAACGTGTCAGATAAGTGGTGCAGAAATTATAGGGTTTTATTATAATATTTTATCAGGCTATAATCAAAGAAGACACATATTAATCCTTCAAGTGCTTTGTGAAAGCCATTTAGATTCTTTTTTTTTTTTAATTTTAAGGATTCTAACCCCATTTTGAGATAAAAATTTGAAGGTTAATTCTTCTAACTGTTCTGCATCCTTTCATATTAGTTGTTTCTAAATTTTAATTTTAATGTCATTGAAGTTTATATTCTGAGTATAGACTCATGAACTCATGCTTTAGGAGTGATGAGAGTGACTGATTTAATTTTACCCTGTGTTTCTGCTCCCTTTCATTATCCATAAAATACTCGAAAAACTTCAGAATTAGAAGGGACCTTGGATACTATCTAATGTATTTTTCCACCCCATGCATGGATCTCTTCTATAACATCTTCGAATGGATAGAATCTGTACAAAATAAAGTGAGAAACTGACTGTGATTTCCTCGAACTAGGTGACCAGTGTTTTTACTTGTGCATGTTGATGAGCAACCTACTTGTTTCTGTGACTGTTTCAGACTTGGGGAAATTTTGAGTCGCGTGTCGTAAGTAGGGTGGGCCAAATGTCATGACTGTAATGGGCACAACACAAGTGAGAGAGCAAGTGATGCATACCTGAGATGACATAGTTAGCATCCTCTTTTTTTTTTTTTTTTAAGATTTTATTCATTTATTTTTAGAGAGAAGGGAAGGGAGGGAGAAAGAGAGGGAGAGAAACATCAATGTGTGGTTGCCTCTTATGCAGCCCCCACAGGGGACCACAACCCAGGCATGTGCCCCAACTGGGAATTGAACCGACAACCCTTTGTTTTGCAGTCCGATGCTCAATCCACTGAGCACACCAGCCAGGGCAGAGTTAGCATCTTCTTATTTGCAAGGATGTACCTTCTACAATCAGAAGTAATGTCAGCCATTAATAGGTCTCCTGCTTTTGAGTTTAGACTTTTAGTAACTCCCCTCATGCATATTCTCATTTATGCATATCAGCTATCCTTCTCTATGCCTGGATTTAAAAGTTAATGATCATACCCAATAGGTGACATGTAAATAATTTTTTGCTTGGAGAAGAACTTCTTAGACCACTAATCTCTGGTCTGTGTCATGCTGCGTGGCATTCCGTGAGATCGGTGTTGTTTTAAGATTCTTAACAAAAACAGAATAATATCCTATGTTGTTTGTTATAGGCAGAGACAAGATGTATCCAGCCCATTATATTTTCACTTGCCATGCACTGAAAAAATTTGATAATTTTGTTCTAGTGATATTCAAATATTGATTAGGTTTATTGATCTACTCAGGAAAATGAGCAACTCTTGAATTTGTCTAGATAAGTGCTAAAATTGTATTACCAATGTAAACATCTCAAGTGAGCCAAGTAAAGTCGACACTTTCCAGGAAAGAAGGATTTCCTTCACTTTTATGAACTGTAAAAATATTTACTTTCTGAGTCTTTGAAAATAGCACTGGTTCAGGAAATCAAAATTCGAATCCGGTCTCCTTTTAACTAGCTCTTTGACCGTGGATAGACCTCTAAATTGCTTCTGGATCTTTTAAATAGAGGGTAATAATCCCTATATGATAGTCCTCATGAGATTATGAGGATAAAATATGTGAAATTCAAAATGTTAATGACTTGACAAGTAATGTAAAAACACTATCTGCAACCAAAACTTATATGCTCAAAGATAAGAATATTTCATAAGCTTTGGAAAAAATTAGAGGATTAGTATAATTGTTTTATGAATGTGGGTGCCTTTTCTACACAAAGGACCTATAAATCAGCTTGAAAAGTCATTCTGCATCATCAGCAAATTTCTGATTATTGGTAGTGAAAAATGTTCAGAAGATGATGAAAACTGCTTTTTATTTATCTCTAACCTCTCTCAGGTGGTAACATGCTCATGCATCACAATCATAATGAATTCTTGGCAGATTTTTTTCCTTCTGTACCAAGTATTTATGTGCCCACCACCCAGGCTGTCATCCTCACACTGTTGGCTGATGGTGCGGATGTAATGGACGGACTGTTTCTACTTTCAGTGCAGTTATCTATTTCTAGATTCACTATCTTACCAAGAAACTTCTTTACAAAATCTGACAAACAAGGTCTTGATCTGAGTGGTCAGTATCATGTATTTAAATTGTTATTTTTATTTCTAAAAAAGAGCCTACTGAGTTGATACAAAATAGGAGAACACAAGTTGTTAATTTACCCCCATATTGTGTTTATGAATTTTTGGTTAATTAAAAAATCCATTGCCTGTATTAAAACTAAAAACAATACTTTTCAATCTGGCTACTAGATGGGTTACAGGAGAGCATGCTAGGTTATTTTTAATAATATGATGTGTTATTTCCATTCTTTGGTTGAGGAAGTTGAAGTTCGTAGGAATGAATAACTTTCATGGCCGTGTACTTATCCATAAGAACACCACGATTAAACTCCGTGTTTGGTGTGATGCATGGACTGTCTGTCTGACTCCGAAGCTCGTACTCTTTCCAACTTACCAGTTGGTCTCTTTGGGAAGCAAAGCAGAAGTGACCCATGGGTGTGCAAGGTGGTGTAATGGCTGATTAAGGAAGTAACTTGGCTAGAGAAGAGGAAGTTGGAAGAAGAATAGACCTTGGAAATGTAGAATAGAGAAGTGAAGGCATCTCAGACTGGGGAAGCATGTATATGATGCCATGGATCCGTTTAGTGGTTCCAGGGAATAATGCGTGTACTGCCGTAGCTAAAGCAAAGAATTGTGAAGAGTAGAAGACAAGATGGCAATAAGTGTGGATATTGGGATATGTTGACCCTTCATCTCCTTTACCGGAGTTTTGGACCTAAGCTGTTGGCCAATGGGATGGGTGTGTGTGTGTGGGGGGCATGTTGCAAGTGTTTAGTGTCTGTGAAGCAATGATCAAGGAAGCTGAATGTGATGGCAGGTTCAGTGGATTTTTTTGTTGTTGTCACACATACACAGTTTAAAGAGAGTTGTAGTCTGAAAAGTCACATTTCAGTCTTCTTTTATATGTTTATTTATTTTTTAAGGTTTTATTTATTTTTAGAGAGAGAGGAAGGGAGGGAGAAGGAAAGGAAGAGAAACATCAGTGTGTGGTTGCCTCTCCCATGCCCCCCACTGAGGACCTGGCCTGCAACCCAGGCATGTGCCCTGACTGGGAATCAAACCGGCGACCTTTTGGTTTGCAGGCCTGCACTCAATCCACTGAGCCACATCAGCCAGGGCTATATGTTTATTTTTAATAACAGCAAATGTCATTGAGAAGTTCATTGCCTTCTAGAGTTGAACCATTGCTAGAATCAAACCAGGTGACAAGTCACGTGACAGAGTTCTGGCAAATAGACCACACTGTCCCAGCCCACAGGTGTGCACTGCAGTGCTCAGAGAAAAGACGTAATTCAGCATGGCGTTCCCACCCTCCCTTAAAAATATAAACTTGCCTTGTTTCTAATAAAAAGGACGCTATGATTTATTATCCTCCATGCCAATGGAAAGAGCAAATTATATTAAATTAAATGAGAAGAGAGTTTATTTTAGGAGAAAGTGTTGAAAAAAGGGAATTTGGTTAGGTACTGGAATTCTCAAAATAGAAATAAAAGGGATTATCACTTAGCCGCAATTCTTTAGATATGCTGGTTGAAAAAATGCAGCAGACCATTGTCTAAGTTTGCTTCCAGTTCTAGAACATTATATGGTTCTACTTTTAGGCTTGTGAATATCTAGGAACCAATGTGGGGAAGCATGTACCACACCACGGGTCTATGCTGTTGGGGTCAGGTACAAGTCAGATAAAGGGAACACCCAGTTAGATTTTAAGGTCAAATAGAATCGTAAGTCAGCGTTTAGAAGAATTTCAAATAAGATGTGTTAAAGAGCTGACTTTTAAACATTTTGTATTCTAGGGGAAGGGTAGGTTAAGGAGGAGAGGGAAAGAGCCATACCAGTGCAAGATAAGAGTCAACTCTTGCAGGAGAACAGTGCCACCTGGGAGGCAGCTGACACTGCCAGGCGCAGTGAGACCCCAACTGGTGTTGTGAAAAGAGCTCTGAGCGAGTGGCCACGTTCTAGTTCTGCTTCTGGAAATACTCAATTTTGTGACCTTACTTATATCTGTGATTCCCTCACTGCCTCTGATTTCCCCGCTACAGAAAAGACACGGTAGAATACCAAATTCTGAGTTTCCTTTCAACTCGAGTGTGAGCTCTAGCCCTTGTAGACGACACACAAGTACCTGCTTTGAGAGCAGAGGATGTTATTTTGGGAGTGTGGCCAAGGGATAGAAATTTAGGCAGGACATCGTTCCAGGAATAAAAAGTAACACAAACATAGACACATAGAAGGGATTCTGTGGCTGATTTCTAGACCTCATGAGGACTGGGAGATTAGATAGGACTAAAGTTTTTTGAGTTATTTCGGAAATGGGAAGAAGTTAGAATGGACACTTGGAAGGAAGGGAGCCAGACTGGCACCCCAGTGCCTGAGAACGTAATTATTTGGTCTGAAGAGCTAGGGTTAGATCCAAGCTGTGGGATCTAATTCAGCTGGGGCGCCTTAAGTACAGGGTCTTCGATAGGTGGAGTGTGTGAGGACGAATATAGATGATAATGTACTTAGGGTTAGTCTGTGATGCCTGTGATGGTAAATCCTGGACTCTCCTCACTATTTTCATCATATGTGCCCACAGAAGGTATGAAACGGTGTGCAGCCCTCTGTGGTACAGGAGGGCCACACTAGCCTTTTACTACGTGTTTATTTTCCTCAAGAGTCTGGAAATATATATTGAGGGAATTGCCTATGCAGGGAGGTACTGTTTCCGATAAATCTGCGTCAAGCCTTATACATTTCCTAGAATCCAGTTAGGGTTGCATCATTTATTTATTATTTTATGCTGCCCCCCAGAGGGTGGGGTGGGGTGGGGTGGGGAGAGAGAGAGAGAGAAAGAGAAAGAAAAAGAGAGAGAGTGAGTTTTGTAGTAACTTGCAAAAAATGTTACTCCTTTACCCAACTGTTAAGTGGGTTTTCTACTGTTTATTTTTATAGGGTTTCTGTGAGAATTAGAAATAATATATAGGTTGACGTGTGTGACAATACTTTGCTTATAGTAGACACTTGTTTAATGGTAGACCGTTTAGTTTTTATTAGTGTTATCAAATGCCATGTCATTGGCTCATTTGTAATCTAATAGGGATTATCAGACCATGATTTGTGAATATGGGCAAGCTGTTTCTTTCCTTCTGCACTGCCTGTAGGTTGAGCTGGAAACCCATCACGATGAGATAAACACTCTTGTTTGGAATGCCTTTGCATGGGAAACAGAAACAGTCTCAGTCTCAGATTCAGGCATTTCTAATCTCTGACACTGAAGATTTTTCAAAATACTTTGAAAAATCGTATTTCCTAATACGTTTCAGATACGTTTTTCAAAAATGTATCGTATTTCATTGGTTTTCTAAGGAGATAAGCACATAGCTTTTAACAATCAGATGGTTTTCCCAGCTTATTATTTATTACTGTGCCGTATTCTTATTTTTCCCTTTTCTCATATTCTCTCTCTTTCTAAAATTTAGATGTGGAACAGAGAGACACAGCCATCTGTGACAAAGGCTTCACAATATTCAATACTAAGAATATCAGTTGAGCACTCAGTGCTCCAATACCAAGGCCACTGTTTTATAGGAGGAGTACAATATTATATGGAAAACACTTTATGAAATGAAGTCTATGACATAGCACTAATATTTTATAGTAAGTGAAAAATGGAAGCTTGTAGTATGGAACAAAAATGAGAAGGAGACTAAAAATTGTAATCCGTGATTTGTATCAGCAGGCATTTTTTGATCCTGGGAGGCTGCCCCCCTTGTAAAGCTTTTCATAGGCATCTTGCGTCTCACTTCCTCCAAAATGTCTGTCCTCTTGGCCTTTCCTGATGCCATTTCTCCTTGACAGTCTCCTGCCATGGTCATTCTCTCAGGGATAGACAGCAAAGGATATGACGATGTCTCTAAATTTTAAACGGTTGCAGTTTTATGTGACCTGTGTATAAATAGTTCTCCACACATTTCCCTTCTTCTGTTCACACATTGGCATGGCTGGCCTACTTTATTAGTCTAATTCACTGTCACAATTAAAAATACAATGAACTTGACCTTGAGAGAATAAAACACAAAGGCCTGGGATGTTAGAATTGGAAGTATCCCTCGAATTATCCAACCCTTTCATTGTAAAGATAAGGAAATTAAAGACATAGAGATGGATTGATTTGTCTATGTTTACAAGTTAAAACCCCAGGTCCTTTCAGTCTTCTCCCAAACAGTTGGTGTTGTTGAATACAAATCTAAGAGAGGTGGATGTGGCAAGACTGTAGCCTTGAAATTAGCTGGAGGAAGAATGTAATCATTAGGAGGGATCTGTGTGTCATTTGAGAATAGAACAAAACTGCTTTTAAAAAATGTGCAAAAGCATTAACATTTGCCTGCGTTCAACTCTCTAAAGCTGTTATTCAAACACATAATGGAAGAGGTCCTAGGCTAGCAGAATTAAGTAATTTATTCTAGGCCATTATTGAAGGTCACTGGTTACAAGACTCAAACAGAAACTTTATGATTAGGAAACGCTGAAATGGTAGGATATTATCAGGAAATAGCTGCTTTTTATTTTCTCTAACATCTTTATAGATGTACTGTACTTAAAATAGTTCTGATTCGTCTTTGGGGGGCAATATTTATTCTTTCTGTATTGATCTTGTAAGACAAACAAAATATCACTTCCTATATTCTGGCCTGAGGCAAGCAAAAGAGAAATTAGTATAGAAGACATGATTAGCTTAGTTTTGAGTCAGAAAAATGACAGAAGAAATGAGTGAGATAGATAGCAAGAAGAGGCCATGGTTTTAAAATACTGTTCTGTAGCTGCCCAGAGTCTGGTGGACAGAAGGTGTAATGTGTTTGAAATGTATGCAGTGTTTGGCTCTTTGATCCTCATAAGCCTTAACACTTGCCAAGCAGAGGTGATCAGTTGCAGATGCCGGGGGAATGCAACTGCAAATTGAGCTCACTGCTGCTGCTCTCGGGGCCTGGGGGCTGGCTGGCCCTGTGCCAAGCCACAGCCTGAACTCTGAATGACAGTGGGGAGGAAGCTTCAGTTTGGGTATGTAGGTGCTTTTCAAACTGTCCTGTTTATGATGCAAGCCTGGGAGTAGGCGGAGCTGGAGTTTCCTGTTCCCCCAAAGGCAGCCTACATGCTGAGCTTGTTGCTGACATTTCTACAGCAACCCCTGAGTCACATGCCCTCCCCTCTCAGCCCAGGCTCCCCAGTGCAGACCTGGGACTCAGGGGCGCCAATAAACACACGGAAGCCTGATTATCTTTGTTCTCTAGTTCTCTTAGCAGATCCAGTTTGTATATTCCACTCTTAAATAGCTAGACCACAAATCTCTATCTAGTAGTCTGGTCAAATGATCCATTCAGTCAGGTGATAGAAAGTTAAAAAAAAAAAATTGAATATATTCTGTACCCTAGCAGAAAAAGTCAAAGTAGAACTTTGAATTTAAGTATAGTAATTTGATAAGCTAAATATTGAAATTTAATGACATTTAAATATGATCATGTGTTTTTAAATTTTGTATATTGCTTTTATTTTATAAATCTTTCTGCATCCCTAGGTCATTTAAATCTCACTCAGATTTTCTTTTATTTTTTCCTGATTCCTTTTTATGTGCAACTTTTTAACTTATCTGGAATGCATTTGTTTTAGTGTGATTCAATATATTCTCTCAATGTGCCCCCAAATTTCCCAATATCCCAGCATTTATTAAAAACTCACATAACCTCTTAGTTTATGATATTTTTTACTTACATAGTTTATAATACATTATAACTGATGACATTTGTCATTATATTATATATTAAGTTTTTATGGTTAAGTTGTATTTCAAGGTAATCTATTCTGTTGCACTTATCTTTTCTATTGATATATCAGCCAGTTATTATGCATTTTTATTATTACAAGTTTTAATACTCTTATCTGGGGGAAGGTGGCATTAATTATTACTTTTTTTCACCATATAAGTCCACACTGAATATAACTTATACTTGTATGAAGGCAGTTTCTACTTTTATCTTTTCAGGAAGGGGAAGAAAATCTGTATAGCGCTTTGAAATATAAAGCTCATAGTTTTTAAGTTATTTTGGTTTTATTATCTCATAATATGATCTGTGTTATATAAATATATATTCTACATGTATGGCTAAATCCTTTATAGTCCAGAAATTTCCTCTGAGAACTAAGGTTAGTTATTAATTTGGTTTCTTCTTTTTCTTCTTTCAGACTATAAAAATAATAGCTAATTAAAGTAATCTACAAGATAGTTGCCAATAATATTAAGCTTACTCTTTTCCCCTTTTGGCAGGTTTTTTTTTAAACCCCTAAACTCTACTAATAGAACACATTTTATAATGATTTTCTATTTTTCAGAATTTCTTAACAAAAATGCCGAAATATTAATGGAAATATCAAATGGAAAAAAACAAAAATTATTTATGATCCTTATTATTGTCGAAACTACCCTATGAGGGGTTAAACATGAATTAACTTAATTATTATATATATATCCAACTAGTTCAATTTATATTTTTACGAAATAACCCTTTACCACATTGGTTATAAACAGGGTAATACACACAGTTACTAAGCAACATATTATAAAGAATAAGAACTTTTCCTTGACATTCTCATTATCTTTGAACTAAATATTTGTTAGAAAATATTTTAATCATTTTTTATACATCTTTTATACGTTTCCTACTCTTCCTACAAAATGAAAAAGGTGATGTTGGATCATTTCATTACTAGCCTTTGTTTTCCAAAGTGAATTGGTGCTTCCAATTCACTTGGTGTGTTCCAAGTGAAACACACCATATGAAAGTCAACATAAAACATAACTGTGTCGCTCTCTCAAATCCAGCAGTTGTTCAGGACGCTGGAGATTTTGACCCAGAGTGGGAGCCGGCGGCTGTAGTGTATTTAGAAGTGAGTCCCTCCTGTGCCTCTACCCGTCCCCGCTGACATCATTTCCGCCTGGGGCCCACCTCCACTGGCTGTTCCCCCCAGACTGAGAGCCCGATACTTCCCACGGCCTGACACTCTGTCGTTTGTGTGGCCGACCCCCCCTCCCCGGGGACGGCCGCCTGCCGGTTGTGCTGTGTCCCTGTTTTATGGGGAAGTGTTCATGTGTGGCTGCTGTGTTTGATATTAAATCTGAGATGAACTTCAGGAGGTTTCATGCTTTTTATTAAAAATGATTTTGGCTAGGGGCTGTGTTATCCTGTTCATAAATCAGGCCTTCTTGGAGATTTAATAATTTACAATTCACATGAGCATTGGGTGGAATAAACATTTCTTTTCTCTGCTAAAGCTGCCTCTTAACTTTGCTTTTTTATTTATTTTTTATTTTTCCCCTTCATTGCTTCCATTTATTTTTTTAAGTCTTCTTTGGGGAGGTGTGTACAGATTTATTTCACGGCTGTGAAAATAATGTGAGAGGAAGAGTCAAAATGATAGCTTAGTTGGTGGAAACTGTTTAAATATGGCTACGTTTTTCAACTGTTCCTATCACTATTGGAAGTGAGCTTTTATTTTAATTATTTTTTTAAAGTAGTTATCTCTCTGTTTTAGGGAATCATTCTTGTAAGACATGTCCTAGAAGTGAGAGGTTGGCAAAACCAACCAGAAAATAACAGAGGTCAAGGAGGCGGGCGACTCTGCACACATACGGTTGGTTGCAAGCTCCATACAGAGCAGTGTTATCCTTGAGGGAGCCAAGCAGCCCTGGTAAACCCTTTCAACAATGTTTGCCCCAGAGATTTAGAGCAAATACTTTGAGTGCCCTTTATAACACTCAGAATGGCCCTACTTTCTTTGTAGAATTTGGTGCGTATGAATACGTAAACAAAGACATTTGAAAAGACAGGAGTTAGAAGATTTCTTTTCCTCATTAAAAATAGTAAGGAACTACTGGGCTGGACGGGGTACTTAGAAAAAGGAGGGAAGGAGTCTCTGGGGTGGAGGCTGCTCTGAGACTACCTGGCAAGACTGAGGTGACCGTGTGCGGACCCAGGGGTGGCGGGAGAGCTGTGCTCCAGGGAGAGGCCCTCTGTGTCTTACCGTGTTTGGATTTTAGAAGATACGAGAGAATAAATTTTTTTTGTTGTGGTTGATATCTTTGTCCCTTGAGATATAACAATGCCCAGCAGAAAGAAGACATTTGATGACACTGGTTGAATGAGTGACTGCTTTGTAAAGGACTTTGATAGAATGCACATGGCAGGGTCCTTAATCATATGACTACAAATGCCCTCCTGGAATTCAGGTGGAATTTTACCAGTTTGTTTGCAGTACGGTTTTGGTAAACCTAAAGGTATAAAATATGGCAACTTATAAAGACAGTCCATGAGTGTCTGTGATAACACGCTCCAGGTGTGTGGCCTTTGGGAGGTCTGACCTGAGCTCCAGACCCCATTTGAGAGTCTGAAACGGTGGACAGATGGCTTATCCTTTAAACGGTCTTCCGTAATGATCCATTTTTTCCGGCCAGGCTGACGTTTTGACGTTGCGGTGGTGGAGGGTGATTTAAGGTGCTGGTTTCCTGGTTGAGGACAGAATCATAATCTTCAGAACACAGGAGAAGAGATTGTACAGTCGGCATCCTATTCTCTCCTCTGACTGACAGAACAAGGCAATGGCAGAAATTTCTTTAGGATGTTCTGATAGATGAGCAAGTATGCAGCTGATTTTTCAAAGCATTCTGTTCAACAGTCTTCATGGATTCGCTTTATTTGCTGAAGGGCTTGGATAATGAACTTTGAAGTGAAATGGACTTTAGATTTCATTAATTCAACACCTTCTTCCAGGGGCGAGGAAGTTTAAGCCCGGGGAGATCCAGCGATCTGTGTTCCTGCTAGTGACAAGGACATGCCTTGACCCAGCCTTCAGAGTGCCGGCTGAAGTGTTTTTCAGAATTCTCTGAAATCCAGTGAAAGCAAATGTCAATGGCAAAAATCCAGAGATAAGACGTTAATGAAAAGACAGTTTACACTTAGGGTAGTGTCTATCATTTTTTCTTGGTTATAAGGTTACACTTGGGTGATGGGGCTGAGGCAGAAAATGGAGCACAAGGGAATCAAGCAGTGGGTGGGTATCAGGACTGCCCCTGCCGGCCCCGGGACAGACAGTCCCTCAGCCGTTGTACATGGTGCCTGGACGTGAGGACATTATCCCCGGAGAGTGGCGTGCCTAGGAATCTTTGTAGTCTAAGAAAAGGCATAGTAAATATACCGTGGAGGCACAAAAGCTTTTTTTTTTTTCCAGAAGATTTAATGTTTGAGCTGAGAGATAAAAGATCACAACATTTCCATTTCTGCTGGGAATATGAATCTTTGTAAATGGACAGCCCGAGGAGAGGAGGGGAGGACTGTCAGGAGATATGCCATTCTGTGGGCCTTTGTGACCTTTTCAGGGAGCTGTCACTGGTTCCAATCACGAGTCTTCATCATCGCTTTCTTGACAATGACACATCATCTCTCTAAACCTGCAGGGTGCTTGGCCCATCAACTCTATTTCTTCTCATCTTAGCTTCCCCCCTCCCCCCGCCCCGCTGCTCCATTAAGTCCCTGTATCATGCCCTGAGGATTTGCCTCCTTGATTAAGGACAGGCCCAGCTGTTGGCTCTCCTACCTGCTCTTAGCTTTCCTGTGAAGACTTTCCCCCTCGGTTATGCTAAGAAGAGTAAAATAGAAATTTGTTTCATTGAAAAATTATTTTCAATTTCATCAAGTCAAATGTATACACATATACTTACTTAATCATTCACAGAAGAGACACCTTATGAAGCCAATCTACATATTTTTAATACTTTAGAAAGCCATCATTGGGTTCAAAAAATGACCTAAAAACATAATTTGACATAGAGAAGGCTCTAGAGCAGTCATTTTAAAACCATTTGAAAGCACTGGAATAGTTCCGTTGTCTGGCAGAATATTAACACATAAAACAGGTAAAGAGGACTGATGGCTGAAGTGAAAACAGAGGAGCCTGTCATCCAGTCCACTGTCCATTTTCTATTTCGATTCTCAGAGTACCCAATTGGAAAGCCAATTGTCTACTTGACCACCAGATATCGAAGTGAATGACTTCTGATAATTAGACTAATCATTGTTGGCCAGGAATGTTGCATCAGTTCTCGGTGGTAGAAGTGGTAGTGCATTTGTCACGTTGACTGTCCCTAGGTTCCCCTGGTCCGTTTTCTGTAATGTGATGGGCCCTGACTTACGTGTGTATAGAGGTGTCATCAGTTCCTCCTAAGATGTGTTTATGGCCTGAGGGAATTTTCATTTACTACGTCAGAGCGAGTGTATTTATTTTATGTTGCCTTGTTTTTAGTGTATTAATTTAGCATTCCACTGACCCGTTATATGTCCTTGGGCAAAACAAGGGGCCATTGTGCTTGGACCTTGTTGGGCTGATGGCAGCTGTCAGATGTGCAGGAGACTTTATGTTCAAAATAATGCACAGTGGGCTCTGTCTTTGCTCAGTTTCTGAGGAGTCTGAATAATAACTTTTTCACCATCCTAGCTTTTTCAGACATAAATGTTCTTATTTGATTTTTGTCACTTGGGGCATTATTTTAAGAATTTAACATCACATTCTGGTCTCTTATAAAACAAGTAGGGTAGGACCCATTTCGAAGTCTTGTATAAGCCGGTTACCTGAGATTTATAACGCGTTTCAATATAATGAAGCCCTTCATTCTTTTGTTAGTTTGGGTGATGCCAGCTGCTCTACCAAACAAAGTACAAATTTTCAATGGCTCTAAACAATAGAAAATTTAATGTTTAAATTCAGTAGCAGTCAGCCACTGTTGGCATCCCTGGCTGACTGGAGGGCTTTCTTCCACAGGTTGATCCCGTGACCCAGATTCCTTCTAGGATGCGGCTGTGCCACTCCGTAACTGTCCTTAGCAAGACGGGGAGACCGGCCAGCTCACTTCGTAAACACCTTGGCCTTCAATCGCTACGATAATCGGCACTGAAGAATGAGGCATATTCCCATCTAGAAACAAGAGGGTTTGGGGAATGTGGTCTGTCTCAGCTGCCTCTCAGGAATACCTTCTACTTTGGAAAGAGGAACACATTTGTGGTAGATAACTCACGGTCTCAGCCGTACATCTGCATCTCAGGAACTCCGTTATAAAGTCAGCTCACTGAGATGCTGTATTACCTTAGTGCACTTTCGACCAGAGCCAGAGGAAAGTCATGAATATTTAAAAGCTGTATTTTTAAAGCAATATAACAAAAATAAGTATTGGCCATTAGTGTTGTTAAAATATTTTGTTTCAGTTATTTATTGCTACCATTTTATTGGAAACCAATTTTATTTTTGTACACTCAGACTTGCCTGCTAATATCTTTATGTTTACCCCTGATAAATACTGATAACTGTAATACACCTGGAAGATACACTCTAAACCTTTAGAAGATGAGAAAAAATGAGGTGCAGACAATGCAATTTTTTTACTTGCATGAAATGCAAGCAAACAAAAATTTACTCTTAAGCTACATTTTGCTGAATAATTTTAGTTAGGTGTGAATGTATTCTAATAGTAGGAGAAAACATAAAGTACTTAGGGAACAGAAGTGCTCATACCATTGCTCCTGACCGCCTTCCCCCCTCTTTCTGTATTGTAGGGCTCAGTTCCTTCCTCCCTGTGGTTTCCCTGCACCTTTCTCCCTCCTTCACGTGTCTGTGTACACTTTTCCAGGAGCCTCCTTCAGCCCCACAGTCTTTAATCTGGGTCTGCTCATTTCTTACTTCTCCCTCCAGGTCTTTCTGTCCTCTCTTCTGTGTCCGGAATTCTTCCTCTGTGGACAAAGGAGAATGGTGAGATTTAGATGAGACCCCGGTGGTGCTAAAATGTGCCATGTCCCAGTGGAAACAAGCCTAGCCTTGCCATGATGCTGTAAGAAGCTGACGGCAGGCGTGCCGTGCTTGACATCCGTGGGGTCACTGCACACCTTTCTGCGACAATCTCTTTGCCACATCGCTGTGTTCGGCCTTGGCCCGGAAATTGTCATTGACTTAGAACATGGACCACGGACCTTTAAGGAGGCTCACAAATAGGTTTATTGAATGTATTCTTCCTGTCACATGGCATTTTTTTCTTTCAGCACAGCCCACGCCATCTCCCCAACAACTTGCTGCGTCTCCTCAAGTGCATTTCTTCTGAAATGTCATTAACAGCCC